>JAQIXX010000207.1:0-78532 GCA_034700605.1 Willowsia nigromaculata | reverse complement strand
GCCAGTACTAACAAAAGGGTAACGCCGTCCTAAGCATTGCGATACTGCCATATACGCAAGACCCGTCGAAGCTCTGCACACAGCTGTGTCTGCTGCTTCTGTGTGTATGTACATATGCGTAGGTATGTGTGTTGTGTCTATTGAAAAGAAGAGCTTGTAAATAAATGTGCAGTGATCGAATGCTTTCCAGGGGAAACTGTTTGGATGTGTCGGAAATCACTGGACCAACGTCAGAGTACCCCTAGGCTTTAAATCAAGCGTAACAAACTTAAGTTGTGAAAACCTTCATGCTATCATCCACTTTCCTCATCCTTTATTTCCACTTTCACCTTCTCCAATTTATTACAATGTGGAGACTACAGCTACACGAAGAAAAATACATTTTACACAGCATTAATTCATAGTATTATCATGTATGTAAACTATATCTATTGTTGGGTATTATCATCGACAATAACCAACCATTTTTGCAAATGGAGACGGCTGTAGAACTACCGCTTTTAGTCGACAGGTATATTTTGTACATGACATTGGAACTTTATGCTAGCTACCGATTTCTATACAGACTTCTATGTATATAACCCCAAGTAAGTATATGAGCACTGTATGTTGTGTATATGTGTGAAAGCCCCGCATTCCTGAATCTTCCTGGTACATAGGAACAATTTTTCGTGTGCCAGTGAAAGTACATAAGTAGTACATAGTGTATTCTCCTTTGTAAACACTAAGCGTTTTATCTACTCACCGGATTCATTGCTTCAATGAATTTTACTAGGCCATTCATCTATGCATGTGTACAAAGAGGCTGGCATGTGACTAAAAGATGGTCTTTCTTCATGGAAGCGTTCATTCAAGTATGGGTACACTTTTACTCACATGCCATTCACACAAGCAGACTCCTTTCAAGACGAATGTTGGTAAGTAAAACAAAGAAAAGTGGATCATTGACTTGACGAAATGTAGCATTAATGTTGTCAGACGTAGACAGTAAAGCCAACGGAAAGCTGTATAAAAGTACAAATTTTGATTATCATAATTTATGATGTCAATCCCAACATTGCTTTACAAAGAAGACCTTCCAACTTTACAATTATTTGAAAACAAGCTTACCAAAACCTGTTTAAGATCGAGTTACAGCTTTCTGCAAGTTTCTACAAGCTAAAAAACCGTGAATGTACTCAATTAGCCTTATACCTTTGTTTATTTGGTATCATCAGAAGATGCGTTTTGTTGTTTTGTTGTTCCAAATAAAGTGTGAATAGATAGGTATATAATGTAGGGTGGTGTAATCTTAAGTGACTTACTCTCAGACTTGACTTAGCTCTTACTCTCTAAATGTTTTGTTTTTTTACCCTCAGCATGTCTTTAAAATGAATTCGTTTTTCTTTACGATTACACTGCATTCCTGTACATCTTTTTATATTTCAGGAATTCACCATAAAGCATGTAAAGCGTAAAAGATTGACGCACTGTGTGTGCATAAAAACGTAAGAAAAATCAGTTCAAGCAATCACAAAATGGAGCAAAATGTGCACACTTGCATACGATGTAAATGACGAGGAAAAAATCAGAAATACACTCATTTACTTATCTGATACGATAACATTATGCATTAATGGACTGGGCCGACTTTCAATCAGTCACACTTCAAGAAAAATGTACATTTTGATAAACTTGCTTCCCTTTTTTCTCCAACATTTACGCTTCCCACAGAACAGAGCCTTTCTTTTGTGCATAATCGTAGTGCATACATACAACATCAGCATATTTCACCAATGGAATCGTCAATAAAATTTGCTCCACTCTGCTGGATTATATAGTTTATGAAAGTGTTTTGAGGTGCTTCTCAGCACAACTCTTCCCCTTTTTTGTATGCACTTATTAGTTGGTTGGGGAAAGGCACGGGCATATTCATATTACTAGCTGGTAGGCACTAATATAGTTTTCTTAACAGCGTAAACCACTCACACTAGATGCGCTAATATCCGTACTTTACTTCTGGCTCGATGACCTGGAAACCTCCTGATAAGGTTGTCATATTTATCTTCCCTCTTCTCAGAATACATACACAAACGCACATAATGTGGTCGCATTACTGCTGCCGCAGTTCCCACCACTACTCTCCCACTGAAAATATGGTATTCACATTTCACACCGTCAAAATATGCATGTATTAAGTATATTATTTATTATGTTGTGTTCTCTCCTGTTCAAAAAAATCTTTTTTCCTGATGAAAGGAATAATAACGCCGTTTGAAGGTGCTTAAAAGTGCGATTTTACATGTTTGCATTAGTGCATGGAACTGTGCATGGTATTATTTGGAGGAGAAACGCAACTGAAACCTACAAACACTTCTGTGTAATTTGTATTTTGTGGGTTGCATGTATGTATATACGTATAACATGTATATTTCTCACATCCATTTATTAAGTAGACTTAAGTACCCTATGTGTACAAATGAGTGCTTTGATGTAAAAAAAGTTTGATGTGCTCTTATAAAGTAAATAAGCAGACCAGCTTGCACAGTGACATTGGTGAAATATCTTCAGTAGAACCTTATTTTTTTCCAAAGTACACGAACATTTACGTCAGAATATATCATTGTCGACTCTGGGATGAAGAATATTGTCAACGCTACATACTTGCGTGATACACAAATAAATGATAAATGTCGAGCCAGCTATTTTCTACGTGAAGCATGAAAGTAACGGTAATGAGTGGGCATTCATCTTGGAAAGTATTACTTATTACATAAGAAAACGACTGATGACTTTTATTAATTCTTAATAAAAGAAACTTTTTGCCGATGTAGAACAGCGCTTATCATGGTAGCCGGTCCCATAGTAACAGGGCTTCGTATTCAACCAGCTTCCATTTTCCATGTTCCAAGCTTCAATTTGTACATTTTTCGGGTAAGATGCTAAGACTGAGTTGCCAGGAGATGACTACTTATTATTGGAGCAGGAGCACAAAGTACTCGCATCTGTGAATAAAAACGGCTACTCCATTTTCATCAAAGAGCACTACATTTAATTGAAATTTTAGCATTTTTTACTCCACAAGATCATTTCTTTTTGTAGAGTGCGAACAATTGGATGAATGCTGAGCTACTCATAATTACCGTATGTATATAACTAAAAGAATAGCTGTATATAAAGCGTATTCTTATACTCGCATTTAAATTTTCGATGGACATAATGCCATATAATATACTACTCATTGTTATCATTACAATTACCACTTTCCCTTCAACTTTCTCCGGCACCAAAGTTCTTAGCGTCAACATTCTCGCAGGAATAAGAGCACATTTTACCACAGTACACATATATTAGGGATATTATACATATAAATGTGAGTTTATTCTCAACGGGCTTGTGTGTAACAATTCATTCTGAGCGTTTTTTTCTTCTCCACATGTATGCATGCCTGCCTCCTCGCCGTTTACTTGTTCAGTCGGCTGTTCGATGACTTCCCTTGGCTGGTAGTGGTGGTGGTGGTGTCTGCCATAATTCTACTATCCCTTTCCCTATTTTCTTCTCCTCTCTGTCTTTCCAGAGAAATGGTATGACGGTGATGATGATCATCATGATAATAATAAGAGCAGCGTAAAACATTCCAGTTATTATCTCCTCTTACGCTATGCGCCTCATTCCTTCTGCCCTTCACTTCACTCACTATACTTCCTACCACTGTTACTATTATTATTAATACTTTACCCACTCTGACTTTATTTCCAAGCCCATTCCACCATTTTCAAGAACAAAAGAGCCTTTTTATGCCTCCATTAGTTACAATAAGCAGCACCCTCTTCTTCACAGACTATCTGCTCTGCTCTCGTGAGTACGGTACACTATGATGCTTCAAGGATCCCCAATGCTACGATAAATATAAAAACACCAAAAATATGACATTTTAACCGAGTGCGATGAAAGAGTGTTGTGAATTAAAGCAAAAAAGGTAAAATAATGCTGGGAGTCAGGATCACATGCATGGAAAGAATTGATTATCGATTATACGGTAGCAACCAATGCATGGAAATAGAGTGAAATCGCGACAATGCTTGTCATAATGCTTGTTTCTTTTGTTTGGTATCTTGGGGTAATATGAGAATGTAACAGCTTGATTGTCTTTTGAGTTCATCTGTCAATTACGATAGATCTATTGTTCATTTTCAAGCTAAAATTGATTAGCTATTACGTACATACAACATACAGTAGATGGAAGCTTCCTAACAGAAGGTTTTTTCATTGGCAAGCTACCAAAAACTTGGGTAGAAAAAAAGCGAATAAAAACTAAAAATCGAATTCTGGATTTATGTTTTCGTTAAAACATACTCATTATAGATATCGCTAAAACACGAGTGTAGGTATCTTGTTCCAATGACGTCAACAGTCAACGAACAGGTTTCAAAATTTAAGCGATATCTTTCAGTAGACAATGATCGCAAAGTCCGTTTGAACTTGCAATTAGAGAATGGGAGCATGCATTACAAAGAAGTGACCAGTCACATGTATGTATTGCGTTGCAGTCACACAAAAACCACAAAAACGGATACAGACTCGAAAACCCGCAATAACAAAAGGACAAAGGAACGCTAATTTAGTTTGGTTTTCAGTCGACACTTCTTTGTATACACGCACACGCGAGATACGTGCAGTGATACAACACTGTATGCAAGCTACATGCTTTTGACCCTTAAAAATACGCTGACAACAGACCACCGGAAAAATATGATAATGACAGCGTTGTGTCACACAGGGCAATTCACTCTATTTGTATATATGTATATACCTTTTAAAATTCAATTTTAGAGCAAAGAAGGGAGCAATACCTGCATCTGAAGTGATAATATTTTATGCAGATTTAGAGCCTATCTCTGTAAAATTAGGAAGCAAGAGGTCATGGTGGGCTTTTTAAACTACCTTTCTTTCTTTTAAAAACTACTATACGGCGACATGTTATCTGCGAATCATATATCATCTCACAATGCAACCACCCCAAAACTTATGTAACTTTCTCATATCAAAACAGCCAAGCACTTCAGTACATATCTCTCCTTTTCATTTCTTGTCCATGTATATACATACACAATGATGCATAGTAATAATAGTAATATAATAATAATAATCGGGATGAATGTGATATGGTGTATGGCCACGGCAAACATCAAATGCACGTGGAAAAGTAATTGTGCATAGAGCTCCCGCAGAGAAGCCAAACGGCAATCAAGAGCTGCTCGGGAGAGAGAGAGAAAAGAGACAACATGCCTTTAAAGCTGCAGTGGCAAAAAGCAGCCACAGAAGAAGAGGAAACAGAGAGGGAGAAAATAGGACCTTTAGATCGAGCATACTAAAAGAGAAGGAAAAAATTGAGTATTTTTATGCTGTACTTGTGCTGCTGCTAGTTAGTTTGTGTGGCTGTAGTGGAGTTAAAGTGGAAGTGGAGTAGAGGTTGGAGGTAGAGGTAGCACTACTACTAACTATAGAACAAGTAGTGGGAAAGTAACGGTAGCTTTGGCATGGCTTACTTACAATGACTTCACTTTTATCGTCATATCACGGTTATACAGTGGTAGCTTCGATGGTGGATATGGCTCAAGCGTTCAGTCGATGTGTGTGTGTGTGTTTGGAAAGTCGGGAAGAGAGAGGGAGAAAGTAGAAGTGTAGATGAGAAATCAGGGACGTAATGATAATAATTCAATCTCGCCTCTTCCCGGCCTCTTTCAACTCCCTAAAGAGAGGAATAAAGCATGGAAAGACTACTGGTCTTTGGATTGAACGTGAGGAAAATGTATGCCATGCCAAAAGTGTATAGCAACATGACAAGGAAGGAGATTTCCCGAGTACACACATATATATGCGTATTCAGAAGTGAATGATGGTATTATAGCAACGATGATAATATTACGAACTTATAAACTGATATAAATATGCACTGCTTTCTTTGCCGGTTTACTGAAAAAGATTAGTCGTATGATACGATGTATGCATGTGCTGGTTCAAACATAATATTTATATATGTATAAATGTCCATATATTCCGCATTTAAATCATAAATTATAATAATAACTTTTTAAAAATGTGCATTAGCAAATCACATAACTGGACAGAAATGTTGCTTGGGGAAAATGCGACTCCTCTTCCTGTCAGGTTTTACCCATTTTGAAAGAATTCATATTTTTAAATTGTGGTCTTTGTAACTCGTCCACTTTCATTTAATAAAATTGTGATTTATAATGGCCAACCATATGCAGAAAGAAAGTTGTGTGTTTTGTGTATTCAGACACCACTGGTTCATCGCAAATCTAGTTATGTTCAAGTAGCGTTACCTCGCTTTATATTTTGCTCTATAATCCAAGCGTTTTCACCGGTATGAAGTGTGCATGGACGATGGCAATTTTTCGAGTTAAAGTAATGGAAAATTACAGTAAAGTTAGCGTCGGCAAAGATGTCTGTTACTCATTCCAGTAGAGAAAAAATCTGACTCTACACTTTGTTCAGCACTTTAGCTTGCTAAATATTCCAGGGAATCATTTTCAGGATGCCATTATTCCAACGAAAAGTTTCCTTTTTTGAAAAAGGGGAAAGTCATTCCCTAACAAATTAGGTTTCGCTTGTTTTCACTCGTGAACTTGGTAATTAGTATCCTTCACCATCACCTATTTTATATAAAATTTAGATGTTGACGCTATTGAATGCATGATTACCTACACAGAGAGAATACATAGAAAGTAAAACATGTAGTAGTAGCAGTATGTGGCTTTGAAAGTGAATTGTCAAAGGTGTGTTTTCTCTCTACTTTTGGTAAAATTCGTAAAGCCCGGGATATGCTACTTATTTCCTGAGCTCATAAATAAATTAAGGATATTGAAGTACGTGGAAAATAACAGCGATTTTCTCCGAATGCATGCAGGATAAGTTAAAATATTAAGTACAAAGTTTTCATCATCACGAGGACCAACAAATTCACAACTGGTAAGACGTTCCCAGATTTTTTAGTTCCGTGACCAAGATCACGCGTATATTCCAACGAAAACAGTTCTGTCTCCTTCTATGACTACAGGAAGCACACCAGCATAAGTCAGGAAAGCTGTCCGACTGGTGTATTTATAGGACCATTTGCGAGAGAATTTTTCACACAAGCAAAAATTAATTAAGTAAATTGACTTTGGGCTTTCATGAGCACTAACCATTGCTGAGAGTATTGGATTATAGTTTCAATACATGTACTTCAAATGATATATATTCGTTCCCAACTCAAAGCAAAGGACTAACAGCAAAGGTTACTACATCCTGAAGGAATGCGAAGCTCAGTGGTTATTGTCGTGAAATCATTGTAGATTTTTTTTAACATGAAGGGTAAAAACCATTGACTAAAAGTTTCGACAAGAATGCCTGAAATCCCAAGCCGATCAAGGCTACATTGAAAATTCCTGCGTGTGGGCTTCGAGTCAACGAGTGAACTCGTCACGAACCAGATATTCATCATAAGAAAACTACATGCATTTCACATGCTCAAATGGAAAGCCCAATGTACTTAACTCTCAGATGTAGTTTCAACTCTCAATACTTAATCTCAACAAGTACCTTGCAATGGAGAAAGTTTAAAAACGACAACTGACCCACATCGGCGATTTCTACAGTAATCGATTTAAGTGGGATTCCAAAACTAGCACGCTCTCTGCATTCTTTCGAAATTTCACATGAATTTAAAAAGGACTTCGTGATGTAGCTATTTAATATCAGTTATATGAAACGTATTATGTAAGTCTTGTATTGTCGAAGTTAGTTGTTTTACTTTTCCCTAGTATTTGCTTAAATGCATAAAAGTAGCTGGTCCGCTTCCTGATAAGAGAAAGTACTCAGCCGTGCTTAAGCCAAAAAACACTTCATTTTTTGTATATTTGGTTATTTATTTAAACCATTATCGCATCATACAGTCAATTATGATACATCGAAATGGTTTATGTGGTTTATCATTCTAACTTTACATGATATTTTTATAAATATTTTGATTATAATAATGTAAGCTAACATGTTCCTGTTATTATTTTATATTTGGGATTTCCGGCTAGAAAATTCGTAGAATGGGGCCTCACTCAACGAACTAATACCTGATTAAGCCTAAAAGGAAATTCATACGTCTTAGAAGAAAATGGTATCAAAGTAATAGAGTATAAAATCTAAATTTAGGAAAAACAGTAGCCGTCAGCGGATATATGAACGATAATTTCCTGTGTCGATACTGAATGCCTGTAGTCAGAAATATTTTAGATGCTTTTCAGCAAATACAAGACTTTCTAAAACAAATGTCTTATGCGTTTACTATGGGCAATTTCTATTGCCTGCATATCGTCTACTGTCCATAGCACGTAAAAATGGACAGCTGGTCAACAACATTTGAATGTAAAAAAGATGAATATAAATGCTAATATTGCACAAGCCATCGGTATTTCCATTTCACGAGGAAAAGACCTAAGACGCAGTGCTTGTGACTGTGATGCTTTCATTTTGTACAAACTGTACTCATGTAGTGAAGAAATGTTTGCTTTTGGTAAGATTGGCATATTCGATTGTTTCTTGTCTCGACCTGCCTTTTCCAATGATATTATGCTATTAATCGACCAAAGAAGGCGTGATGTTCTAGCGGCCTTCTCTTACACAAACTTACATCCCATTCTTTGTAAAACTTTCTATTCCCATCCGACAGGGAATTTCTACACTACACAAGTTTAAAAATCAAGGTATTTCACATCCTCTTGTCGTTTGCTTCCCTTCTCTTCACATAAGTTTGGACTTCTCTCTCATTTGATCACATATACACCCATATCCTTGGGTGTGTATGTTGGGAACTTATTATGCAGATTAAGGTTCAATGATAATAATAGATTTGCTCTAAAAAATTAAACTTGTTATTCATTTCATTTGTTATGCATATATGCATGTACATTACATTCCACTGGCAAAGTTTTCTCACACAAGCTTTAACTATCGGGGTCTTCAGAGAAATCAGAAAAAAATCAGTAAGACCTCCGAGTCAAAAAATAAGCGCATCAGCTTCAAAAATTAGTTTAATACATTAATTTTTAGTTGATTTTGTGAAGTTTTGAAGTAGACTCATACATACATTACATTATGTTCAAAAGTCACGGGAAACTTTGTAAAGACAGGGGAAGGGAGAGAGAAAGAGAGCGCAATGGGAGGCACGATTTGCAGGTGTTAATACTAGCCAAAATCGATATTTGTCTGCGAGTCAAGTCAAGATAGTTGAATCACACGGTAAGGTATCCTTCTCGGTTTTGTTTTATGCTTGCATCAACATTACAGTTTTGTTTTATCAGAACTTTTCCACTGAGTCGTAGAAAGTAGTAGTTGTATAGCAGTGGCGTGCCGTGGTAGCGGCATTATAAATAGTTTCGCCAAGTAAACTGCAAACATCAGTAGTAAACGTAAACTTTCCTTGATATTATTCTACTTTTACTTGCACCCGGTCTGTGGTGTCTTTCTCTTGCACCTATTTGCTTACAGACACCTTTTTCATACGAAAAATGCTGGCACCATCTTCCTCCTCTACACTGTTATAAAATGCCTTCACTACTGGTCGATGATGAAAACAATTTGTTAGATTCGCTAATGCATCCCTTTACTTCGTATGTGTAGGTACATCCGATATAAATATTCCTTTAAACCCACCACCCATCCATGCACATCAAGCAGCATCGTGTAGTTACGTGTGTACTATCTATCTACTTCGTTTTCGCCCATTTGTTTGTCCGCAGTTTGGCATGTTTTTTGTATGTAGTTTTACTGTAGTCATAATTGAAAGATATCTTTTCCTTTTAAAGCCCTCTTTGCTTTCCTACAAACATCAACTGAGCCTCTCACTTTCTAGTCGATCGTCCGTTAAATTTGGTGGAGAGAGCCGGCATCAAAGTTTTTCGATCTCAGGCGATGATCTAAAGATAGATACATTCTTGATGTAGTTACGGTCAACTCGGTATACGCTCACGAGAAAGACTGCTATAGGTACATACATAGGCATGATTTTACAGTTTATTGTTGACTTCTCTTCCTATTTTGTGCCCGAATGTGTATTATTCTGGGTGCACTTGAAAGGGTGCACACATAAAGGTAAACAAAATAATAGGCAACTTTATATAAAGGAGAGAATTGGCAATTTGTTACAAAAGCCAAACTTTATGCATCTTGTAGAAATACGCATTTGAGTGAATAGGCAGCTTCAAATGACAATCCTGCTTCACATATTACATTTTTCTAAATTTAAACAAGTTTTTTTAACGAGATCGCAGGGGAACATACACATCTATACTTGTTTGCATTTTTAAATTTAAAACAATCAAAGTGCTGGAATACTGTTCAGTGTATGTAATTTCAACAACTAGTGACATTTGACAACAGCATGATTGGGAAAAGTCGGTGCGATTACCCAATCTCGATCTAAAGATACGATAGATTTGTATGTAATGACAATGGGCGCACGAGAAAAAAATCTTTATAAACGTCGACTCAATGCATTCTTCATTCCTATATGATTTCGTGAAAATGCATTACTTGTATTCCTGAACTGCGTCTGATTCTGTGTGAATTTTGAGTTTGTTTTCTTCTCAAACGTATTGTTCCTTTCAACAATAATTATTGTTCAAATACATCTTGTGTCAATTTTGAAATTCACATAAAATGTGGTACTATGGAAATGTAATTGCATGGAAATAGTTCTCTACATATATGGATTCATCTATCGTGCATTTTAACGAATGATTTCTTCTCTTTACAGCCATACTTAATCAAAGGTCTATAGTCAACTCATAACGTTGAGTTTTTAATCTGAATGTTTAATGAAAGTCACAAATCAACGTAACCTAAATCGATAAATCATAAATCGAAAAGATCTAATGTGAAAAATCCTAAGCCATGTACTTTTGCATGTTGCATATGCGTAAGATCGAGAACATTAATTACCTTTGCACCAATACAATAAATTCAATGATTACAGATGTATGTTAAAACCGAGACCTCAGCAAATTCAGATTAGGTATTCTAAAGCATGCGATTAATTTTTATATTTACGTAAATATTCTCAGATGAAATCATATCCCTTGTTTGCCTGTTGTAAATTTTTGAAATCAATAGATGATTACATCTTTTGAGGATACACAGTTCCTGGAACGAGTAACATGATGCAAGGTTTTTGCTCAGAAACGACTGTTTCTTTTGCCACTTACCTTTTGCCAAGGTAGTATGTAGGCAGGTAGGCAAAACCAAAAGAGATAAGTTGGTGTTCCTGTATATTATATTCTTTCCAGTAGTTTTGCTTCTCCACAAAAATCTAACAACGAGATCACAGCTCTTAGTTTCCATCATGCCGAGAAAATTCTCCTGACGAGTTGTGCACTGCCTTCTTACATGCATGAATATCATGTAGACCATAAAAACACGAGGAAAAACTGGCAAAACTGCTAGAAACGGTTTTTTTGTGTAAAATATTATGGACTAGCTGTACGTCCAGATGAAGTGATATAGGATGGGAAAAGTACGTAAAAACATTCATGTTGTTTCGTTTCTTTACAAGCATCCTCTTGGCAATATTATGTGTAGTGTGTAGTAAAAGAAAATTGTCCTATTTCATCCTAATATCGTTCCGTCGAAATTTTTGTTTCTCAAAGAAAATATAATGGGCGTCTATAAAAAGTGTGAGTTTACCTATGTACCTGCGTTTCTTCAGAGAAAATCACTTCAAGCTATATTGATACACAATAATTTACCGTTATTGTAGTAAATAAATGGTGCTTGGAAAGCGGTAGGAAAAGAAGACGGTGAGGTGGTAGTAGGTGGTAGTCTGAAGTTGGAGAAAATGCAGTGAAACATACAAAGAAATGTAAGTAGTCGCAAAAGCAGAGTAATATGTACCTGTGTGTAAAGTGCAAAGCATGAGTTCACAGCGTACAAAAAAAAATTCTTCTCTTAGATGATTCGTTTCAGTAAGTTCAGGTTTTTGAGAAATCTAATGGAGTCACGTCACTCAACGGGCTCTTGTTTCTCTGCAGAAACTATAAATAATAAGAATTCTCTTGATGACTGCTGGTGGAAAAAACACGGCTCAGTAATGCTACATTATTGTATGTTCATTTAATAATTATTTCAATAGGGTTGTGAAAAAATGAGCAACTCATATGGGTATGCAGTTTGTAATATGTGCATGTCGTTCAATGGGAAGAAATGTTCTCATATTATGAGGATAACATGACTTGTTCTCACTTTTTTCTCCCGTCGAGTCTTTCCACAAATATTTCACAATTTTTTTGCAAGAATGTTTTAGTGAATGAATTTGAAAAGCTTTTCTTCCTTGGAAATGTGATGTGTGTGTAGGTAAATTGTGAACAATGCAATGCACAAACATACACGAATATATGTACACACACATGAATAAATTCGAAGGAGAGCCAAGTCGGGTAAAGGTATAGGTGTAGTTGCTGGCTGCTATAGAGAAAAAATGAAAGCGTGTGTATTCATGCGTGAGTATCTCTCACTGGTCGTATGTACGTATTCTTCTCGTTCACTTTTTTTCTGCCTGAAGAACAGAGTAGCATTAGATTAGAATACGCCCAAACAAACAATAAATGAGCATAGTTCGCAGTTTGTGGTACGTTTTTAGGAAATTTCTTCAAGTTTTGTTTGTTGTGCCATGAGAATGATGATGATGATGGCAAGAGAATTTGTTTTGTTTAGAATGGAAATGCGTTCGACGTAGGTTCACTGTGAGCATGCCATGCTATAAGTCTACTTGACTTGGTCGAAAGAAGCTAAAAAGAGAAAAGGAAGAGAAAGAGAGAAAGTAAGGGGGACAAAAAGAAAACTAGTTTCACTCTCTTTCTCTCTTCCATGTAGTGTCACAACATGGTAAACGTAGCAGAGGGAACAAAGTAATAATATCGCTATGAATCGACATTCCATATTTTCGTTTTCCCGTTAAAACCGATCGATTTTTGCACTTTATTTTTCATCACTCACTCATCTCACGGCAAAAAAACGTCCGAATGGGCTTAAACTCTCTCTCTGAACAAGTCTGACGACATTCTTCCAGAAACGAGGAAAGAAAGGAAGAAAGTAGGAGGTACCCGTATTCGACCAGCCACAAAAAATTGTGCATAAGTATACGTAATCACAAGATCCCCAAAAAACTGAAAACTGCTTTTGTCATTTCCTTTCACACAAACTGCATTTACAGCATGTATACTAGCTCCACTGCATTATCTTATCAAGTCGATCTGAAGCGTGTGTGTATTCTCTGTATGAGTGTATGAGCTTGATAGAGATATCATGATACAGCATGCATTGTTTTTTATGGTAAAGATCTACCTCGTCTTTTTAGTTCTTAAAATCAATTCCGTGGGTTCTTGCCATGTCGTCAACGAGGGAGTTATGTTGTGCTGCTGCTATTTTGAGGAGTATCTTCGAGTCATTTAGCTTACCCGTTCTAGCCGCAGTTTACCATGAAGATGATCAAGATGGTCTATCCTTCCTTCCACAGAATCAGATGATGATGGAGAAACGGGCAAAAGATTTTAGATGCATAATGCCCAGACATAAAAAAAGTTAAACAGTTCCAGAGTCCCCAGTATGCGAAGTTGTATGCGTGCATTGCAATATATTATGATAAATGAATTAATAAATCAACAAGGACACAACTGTAAGTATCTTGGTGGTTGTATGACAATCACGATATATATTTTATGAGCAAATACACGTGTTTATGGTTTCTTTTTTTTCATACATATACCTAATATATTTTTGAACTACATTTTCTACTACACAACTAGTTCTCTCGACTACAATGATCATGATGATTGTTCACCTTATACACCTTATAAACAACTATTATTTTAAGTTTGTTTTGGGTGCATGTGGTAATAGTAATAATCGTAATAATATAATAATATGTGTATCATGCTATTTAGTTCATATTAATAATAACAATACCATTCTTATCATTTAGTACGACTGTATATGTATGTACATGTACATTATTCATTTTCCTTTAAAAATTCTCAACTACAACAGACTAAAGTCACTGCTCCATTAAAAAATGTTTATCAACTTAATAAATAACAATCATTATTTCACAAGATAAGAATAATTCATTATGTACGTACCTTAATCGAAATATTACAACAGTTTCAATAAGTCTGTAGCAACAATCATAAATAATATAATAAATATAATTTATGGCTATATGTATATAATAAGTATTACATCAATTTATAGATATTTCTTGTTAAAAATTCATCATCCAAGTACCTTTCTCCGATGTATTGTATTTTTCTTAGCTAACTATGTACCAATGGTAAATGTCCGACACGTCCTTGAACGTCATATTATGTACGTCTATATCCGAGTCCAATTCATATTTATACTTTACATGGCATTAATCAACAAGAACATATAATTATACTCAAGAAAAGTCGTTTAATAAATATTACGTCAAATTATATCATGTCAATTAAGTATGTCGTCGCAAAAAAAAAGTTTACCTCTCATAATATCATCATCACCTTGTTTTCATAGCATTCTATTTGAACTGCTGCTGACCAAAAGAATTTTCAACACTAACGTCATTCCATACATCACCGTTAGAATTTTTGACATGTCAAACTAAGACATGCGCATTCCTACATTTGTGGTTCCCGGTTTCAATTATATTTTAGTAATGGAAACGAGGAAACATATCTACTCACCTCCTGAATCACGTTTTTTTTATCAAACCTCAAGCCCGTTAAAAATCCTTCCTATCAGCGTAATTAATAACGTTTAGAGTAAGATATTACAGCCCTTACCTCACTTGATTGTGGTATCGTTCGTGGAGTTATAATTAAATTAAGGTTGCCTATTACGTACGTGTGTGTGTGTATTAGTTTAATATTACCTATTATTCTAAATTATGCTTTGTTACCCTAATCAACTCGGCGTGGTTATATATCCTGTAGCTACACAAACATTTGCCAGTATGTACACGTTTGTTTGTTTGTCATTCTTATTCGCTTATTTCGGTGGTGAAAAAAGTCTCAACTCAAAAAGTTAGTACTATTGCTAGTTAGATGGGAACATAATGTATATTTTTTATGCATGTAATAGGTAGGTATTTTAAATATTCCATTCCTTAAAATTAAATACGATATTATTTTGGCTACAGCGTCTGCGTAGTAATTGATTTTACTTTTTATAGCTTCACATTTACAGTTAAAGTTTTGTATATGCATAGATTGGTGTACTATTAATCTTTATCCCTGAATCAATGAATCAATTGGTTTATCCTATACAGTTTCTTGTGTATATGGATTCCTATTATGAGGTAACTGTGTCAGTACGTATTCTTATAAAAAAACGCTAGATCTTTTATGTCTTCCCTTTCATTCACCCGGTCTAAAAATCCTATTGACACAAAAGTTCCATTATGATTGCGTTTCTTCTGGTAGTTTTGTATAAATTAAATGACGGATAGTTGCATGCCTGACATGGTCATGGTTGGGATAGGGGAGCAAAAAAAGAATGAAAAAATGTCATGCAAACAATCTAAAAATGTCAAATGCACTCACGTTTGAGAAAATTTTTCTTAAAAAACACGACTAAATCTGCATTACAGATTATGGGAAATGCCCGAATTCTTGTACAAATATCAATTTAACATTTCATGTGAAATTATGGTTGAACTGGAAACACTTAAAATGAAAGGACTGTTTCAAAACGTAACCGACAACAAATTCCCTACATACCTAGAGTACATGTATTTTTGAGTAGGCCGGGTGTAATATCTAGACAACACGACACGTGATCTTCTTCCTCATTCTTTACGAGTATGAGCATCACTTCTTTGTCTGTTTAATATTCCGCCTCCCTGCTTGAAGTCGTAGCATTTTCAGTTGAAAACCAGTCGAAACAGAAATGAGGCATTGTGCACTCTTTTCTTTCCGTAAACTCATTCGTTTTCCATGTATAGTTTCGTTAAAACTGATTAAAGTGGCGATGCTTCATTTTTTAAATGATGCCCGACAAGAAAAGTGAGCGTTTTAGTGACACGGGGGAAAACATTGATACTGTTGGTATCGGTAAAATGAGAAAAAAGAGTGAAAGGCCATGTATATGCCAGTGGTAAAATGGATTGGGAGAAAAGGTATATAATACATTCCTACTTTCACAGTGTATCATGTGAACTGTTTCGGATAGTTTCTATAGTTTGTAGAGCATAGACATAGCATAGTAAAATATTCTTTATTTCCTCTTCAGTTCCCGAACTGCAGTTCCCTACACCCAAATCAATACTATGCGCTTCCATTCTCAGTATACTGATGTGTTTTTGTGTGGAGAGGAAGTCAAAACTACATCGCATGAGGAAAAGTTCTACACTCTCATCTTACCGATATCACTTCACCCACATCTTTTGTATTAAAAAGTACGTACTAAATTTGTATAGTATTTTTTTCATGAAACATTATAAGTATTTGGTAAAAATGTAGTAACTTTTTGACTGGATCTTGTCGCTAACATGACTCAGGTCAGCATGAAAAAATTCGTTATCCGTGTAATACTGACTTCATTTTAAATGTTTTGTGCAGAATCAAATTCTAGAAGATAATAACGTTTTTTTTTTCTTGTAGGCGTATATCGTTAATTCTTTTCTATACTCTTATTCCCACCATAAAAGATTGGAAAAGTTTGTATATTTCTATTCTCTGAACATTCATATCTTATAGCACCTGAGAGAAATTAGAATGACAATTTGTATCTGTCTCCATCTCTCTTTTTTTCATTATTACGTATTTAAAACTATTTATTGCACGGGAAAATATGGACTCGGGAGTATTCACCTAAGTACTCAATTTTGTCACAGTCATATTATATTGAATGGTCAATCAGGAAATATATATTTAATGGGTTTATAGTTTCTCTTGGAAACGAACAATTTCATTAAAAATGGGTATAGTTTAAGTAGACCATGAAAATTCGAATCACATCACGATTAAAAGTGCGTTAGGCAACCCAACTAGTTTAATAACATTTTGTGCAAGTGCACATTGTCCAAAAAATGGCTTATGGTTATTGCGTTTCATCGGTGGCAGAGGGAAAGAAACTATATAACATTAAAAAACCTACAACGACAGATGCTCTTTGAAAGAAATCTACTGTGTAACATACGCTTACTCCTGCTTCAGTAGAATGGTGCTGCTCACTGACAAGTACTAAGAAAAAATGTCTTCTAAAACTCATCCACTTTACAAGATTGATTCGATGTTTGAAACATTTTGAATGACGTAGAATTGCTTTGTTTCACTATCACTGACACTATATTCGGCTTTGCCTCCTTTTGTATGTACTACTAGTTAGTGTGACGGTGACCAAATAAAGTTGGCAGACTCGCTATCTTGATGCATGTGTATGTAAATGCTACTGACTATGATTTTCATGTAAGTGTAAAATATAACATTAAAGGACTATCTGTTTTCATTCCTTGTATACTTGTATAGAAATGTAATATGTTTATATACGTTGTATCATTAATATTTTTTGAGGATATTACAACTAAAGTAAATGTTGTCGCTGATACTTCAACAACTGTGTACACTAGTACAATAGAATGGTTTCAAGTTTCAATGGTATGCACAAATTACAGTATTATAAATATGTAAATAGTTGTCGTATACGGTTATATGTATGAATGTGAGAATCAATATGCATAGATATTTCTTTTTTGAATTCCTAGAGAATTTAGTCGATACAGGACATAAATATCTAACCAACGTTAACCGTTTTTTCTTCACCTTTTGTAGACGTCTTAAGATGGTTTTTAGGTTTTTAAATGTAAGGGTATGCAAGGTACATTGTAATTCTCGGAATTAGAGTCCGATTTTCTCACGACACACTCGTTTTATAGGAAATTGAAATTGAGAAGCTTTGAAGTATGATAGTGCTCACTTTAACAAAGACTGATCTGCGTTGCTCATGAAGAAAGACTAATATGCAAACATAACGGAGAGTTAGAATACCGAGTGTGATTTGATTTCTACGAAATAATGAAAATTCGGAGATTATCGTGCTAAACATTAAAGAAGATCAATAGAGACGGTGAGAATTTATATAAAAAATTATTATGCAGATCAAAGTGCACTACCTTAATTTACAGGTAGGTTACATATTATATGTAAATATAATGTATGTATAGTCGTCAACTTTATAATATTGTAATGGATGAACCCTTTTTTGCTCTTTTGACAGACATTACTTGTATAAAGTTAAATACAAAATTATCCATCTTTTCCGTTTGAATAAGAACTATCGTAAATATTTTTGTAAACGTTTGGAGATTTAGGACAGGAGTTTCATGTAATTTTATTGCATTTGGTTTTTGTGAAGATTGCTTCCGTTAAGTTTGTAAAGACCGTAATATTATTTTTAATAATCTTTACTTTATCTGATTAATGATCTTTAACTGTAATAGTAATTTTGCCTACCATTTAAATGAATGACCAAACACACATGATTAGTTTCAAATCAAAGTTCTAAATTCTCTCAGCTGCCTCGTTAAAGAGATGTTAGAAATGAAAGGACTAGATGCACATAAAAACTCAAAACTTTCAATACCTTGTCAAAAAAATCTGCTTATAACAACGCTGAGCCTATATATCGACGCTGTAACCAAAAGTCTTGCACAGAGCAGAGCAAGCTTGCTGAAAAACTGTAAAAGTAGAATGGATAGTTTACGGGCTAAAATACGAATGAAGTAATAGACTTAATGAATATTACATAATGTGCTTGTACTTGAGTACTACAAAAAAATAAGAACACCCTGTATCTTTCCTTCAAACTTTACACCTTTTGCAGTAGAGTAGCAACTACTATTAATCTACCAGACTGTTTTGCGACACTACCACTCATTTTTCCTCAAGGTAACAAGTAAAAACAAAAAACTAAGTTTGTGTGGACGAAACGCTGATAAATGTGTACAAGAGACAAGGAGAGCGTCTCTTATTAGTAGTTAAATAGTTTGAAGTTCAAACTTGGAAATTGTGATGCAACCCGTAGCACTTTCTCTCTCGTTAGATTAAAAATATTATGAATACCATCAACTAGTTTATGATTCCAGAAGAAGGTTTTTTATTATATGCTTTTATGTAACTTACATGCCATCGAAGTATTACACGCGGCGATGTAAAACGCAATCAGACAAAATGGTATATAATGACGCTATCGCCGTAGGACTGATATTACTACACTACACACACACCTCCACCTCTCTTTGGCTCCTTTTATGTCAGAGAGATCAAAAGACTATATGACCACCGGTGAAAGCTTAATGAGAAGTTTCAGGTTCCAATATGAAAACCATAGAAAATCGTGGCAGGGAAATTTGCTGAACATACAGAAAATTAAAAATCTGATTTAAAATCAAAGGGAAATCTTCATTGCATGTTGGAACAACAATAATTACTACAAATCTTGCTATATACCTATTATTATGCTCCGTGCAGTACATATTTTTTGATGGAATCTAAATTTCCATATATACCTTCATAATTGCTCTGGGTAATATTTTTAGCAAAGAAAAAACAGACCATGAATATTTCCATTTGTTTATGTTCTAGAGTTATTACTTTTTTATAATATGCAATAATTTATCGTTTTACTGTAGCCTAGATACTGATGATCCAGTCTGAAAAGTTGGGACTGATTGTGATTCATGATTAATAATAAATATTACTTATTATGTTGCCTGTAATGTCATGCTACAGCAATGTATTATCATATTACAATCGATTCCTTATATAAATCATGTATTATCTCATATTTTATGTGTAAATTGTTATGAAAATTATTTACCTCGTTAATTGTCAATAAACATTTAGTTTTTCTGTATTCTTCCCTATTTCATTACATATCGTGTACATTATATATAAAATGCTTCAGTTCAACAAGTTCAGATGTATGTTATGTATTTTTATGACCTTAGTCTTTATGAAAAATAAATAAATAAATAATAAAAGTCATTCACAAGATCATAAGAAGTTTATAACAGGTTGTTTTGGGAGAGATACTACTCATCATCCTCTACAATAATAATATGCATCGTCTACCATTTGTAAACTTTCATACGATTTTCAAGAGGTACGTTTAAAAATAGGAAATTCCTGTTTTGATTACCGCCATCACCTACACTACATCATCATATTATTTTTTATATCCTTGCATTCTAATTATTGCAGTTTTATTGGAAGAAAATACGTTTAGATCGAGACAGACTTACAACCGACATGGATATTTATTCACGTCAGCTCTCAAATATTCTACGAGTATCCGTCAACGTTTCACAATGATTACCACTTACAGCACAGAATCATCAACATAACTTTCATTTCACCAATAAAACGCATAAATGAAGAAAGATTTCTTTTTCTCTTTCAAAAAACTGCACATGAAAAAAACGCTTAGAAAAATGTGTAACCCAATCATATCGTTCCGCTTTAAATTCGCCATGTCATGAAACTTGAACACTAAATAAATATAAAATAAATTAAATCTTAGAAAATGTACTCGATGTTTTTGCCCTGACCATTTAAAATACGATCTAACTTTCGCTTTAGAATAGTCGCAACGAATTTCATACTCATTTTACTTCGTTTACGAATCAGATAACATCAAATAAGTATATTATGTGATAAACGTAACTGCTGCCGTTGTAAGTTATATGCATATTAAGTTTAGTTTGCTTATTAGAAATATATCACTTTGATGCCCTACATATATCATCATGCCAGAAACCTTTCGAGAGGGCCATGTTTTCTGTTAACCCTGGCTATACGTTGTTAAATTATTCCTGTTGAGGGTTTTCCCTTAAAAATAACACTGTAAATGAGTTTTGTGGGAGGGACGATAAACAAGTTTTGTATTCTACTGTATACAATCTTAATTTCTACATTGCTACATAACTATTATTTGTATACTGCATAGCATATTATATATTATTATTTTAGATCATTGTCTAGATATAAACGTAAAACATCATGTTCTTTTTGATGCATATCATTTACGTTAAGCCAGCGGAAGTATATGTGTATATTGAGTTGGAGTTTGGGAAATGATTCATTATAACCTTTGTGAAGACGAGGATGGAAAAATCGGCATTTTAAAACTTCTTCAGTGTTTCCTTTCGATCGCTCTTGATTGAGTGATAATGATGAGGACATCCATTCCATGATAGTTTAATGTTTGTTTGTTGAGAAGGATGACAAGATTTACCTGGTATTGTCTCACTGTCAATGAAACATGAGTTGGGATGACTGAATTAATGATATCCGTTCGTGAATGCGGCAGGTATTAGAGCCCCCTGTAATGCACAAGCCAATCAAAGCAAATTTCAGAGATGAAGGTATGTCTCACCAAATTCACACACAAAATCAGTCTATAGTGCTTGTCGACTCTTCTACTCCTGCACTCTTATAAGTGCGGCCTCTCAATTATCGCTCCATTCATTAGTGAACTTCAGTCAGATACTGGTAAAAAATAGTTTACTCCTACTAAATAACTTCCCAAAGATAATTACATACATATACATACGATTACTTCATCTACTACTACGGTGTAAAGAATCTACTGAAAAATTTCCAACTTCACTGAGCAAGCGATTCGTGAAAAAAGTAAAAGCTCTCGTGAAAAAAAACAGGAAAAGAAAACAACAACTTATTATTAGAAAGCAGATGCTTAAAATTCAAGCAATTTACATACCTCTTCAGACTAAAAACTCTTTCGAAAAAAAAAATCCAAGAGGACTACTACAACTACTCGTACGACTACAACAATGCTGGGTTTTACATTTTGCAGAGAAAGCATCCAGGATCGATGATGATGGGTTTAAAAACAAAATACAGCTGCAAAGGCGACTAAATCTAAGAGCAAGAGGGTTTGTAAAATGCACTTCAACGATTAGGATTCCAAGTCGATCATAAGGCATATATCTACAATAATAGAATATAGAGTAAAACTATATATTAGTAGGAACAAGTGCACTTCAGACTTCGGAACGTAGTAGTACAGTTTTACACACTACATTATGACGGTATAAAAGAGAAAAAAGAGGCTACACTATTTGCACTGAGAAGTGGTGAAAGCACGGAGAGAGTGGTGCAGAGGATGTTATGGAAGAGAAAGACGTCACATGTAACTGTAGCAGAATATGTATTTAGCCTGATGAATGATGATAATGGAAATACGGTGTGTGGATGTCGTGCTTGAGAAAAGTTACATACAAGCAAAAAGAACACAATAATATATACTACCATGGCATTGCATTCAAGTGGCACAAGTGACTCGTTCACATGTAGAGTTAACAAACCATTCGAATGCATTGTTAATGAAGAGATAACAAAATGGAAAGATTAGTTGAGTATTACGATACATAAAGCTAGAACTACGGTACTACAAGAATGGTATGGCCAGGGGATGGAAAGTCAAATTTGCTAAGTACAAGTTACACGACAATATGTATACATAAATGTTATTTATTGCTACATGACAGTTAGTGAAGTTAGTTGGGATGCAAAATAAAGGAACAAGCGAAAATTTAAATTACTTGAGACTCGAAAGTTATGAAATTGCTTTATTACTTATTGTTAATATTATTATTATTATTACTTGTATTATTATTTTATTATTATTACTATTAGTTTATGTCAGTGATTCAAATGGTTTTCTTTTTTAAAGTTTCTGCTATTAATGCATACCCATCAGAACAAATGACAGCACTGATATATTTCTCTACAATCATCTTGAGAATTTTCAAAATTTGTATTATTAGTAAACATTTGAAAGGTTTAGCCATCGAAAGATATGATGATGGGCTTTTCTATATCGATGCATAAAATCTGGAGCCAGTGACTACTCGAATGAATGTTAAATTTGAAACATAGAAAATACTCGGACAGCTAACTACGTCACAAACACACTGGCTGTTAGTTTGACATAAAACAGGGAGACATTGAAAAAATTACTAACCTAAACTTAAACATTACGGACTATAAAACACTGGTCAAAGGTTGAATACTAAAGTAAGTTGAATGGAATTATGAAAAAAATATGACTGCTAATTCTTTAAGAACTGCTGCTAAAACAGCTTTTGAACTAAATAAATACAAAACCTGCGCTGGATGTTATCTTTATTTTCATGTATTTTTTTTTTTTTTGGTTTTCTATATTGGCTGTTTTTTTCTGTTTGTTTACAAAGTTTTGAGAAGTTGGCAAAGGATACTAACCCTGGACACGGCAGCAAGTGTCGGGTATCCAGAAGGCTGTGGAGAGGTAGCTTGGACGTAACCAACAGGATCACTAGTTGGCCCATATATGTCCATGGGTCCAGGTGAATTGGGAGTAGGGAAAGCCCGATTTGTCATAGATGGTGATGCAGGTGGAGCAAAGCCAGCTCCTGGATAGTTGCTTATGACTGTAGAGTAATTTACAGCAATGCCAATTGCTTAATTTTTAGACAATACTCATTAATTAAGCTCAATACTGATTACGTTTCTTTCAGCTCGCAGCGCAGCAGTTATTTAGGATTACGTAAATAATTTTCTTGTCAAAGAGTTATTATCCCAAGGGAAACCATACTACATACAAAGCGTGAGTTGCTAGAAGCGATACCAACTTATCAGAACTACGAAACCAAGAAGCTAAAACTAATTGAGTAAATAAAAAAATGGCTACCAAGCAACAACACTATTGATCTTTTTCCAGAATTTCAGTATGCATAATAATTTAAAATATTTATAAATGTGATTGGTGTATTTAATATTATGTGTGGTTTCCAAGAGTTTTTTTTACACTCTGAACATTTGAAGGGGTCATTTGAGAAAAGCATGAAAATCTAATTTGCTCCAAAAAACATCAGCCAAATAACATACAACTACAATAACCAATGTTTTTCAAATCAATTGGTATCATAAAAAAATGCGTCTATCAATTCTCCTATTTGCAGGTATGCTTCTACATCAGTCTGAGTAGAAACAGAAAAAAAGGAGAGAAAGGGCGACGAAGGTGATTCAAAAAACGTTAGAAACTACAAGACAAGCTTGCTAGGCTGCGCTGCGAGCCAAGCTATTTAAATTTACGTTACCTGACAGTGCTTGAGTAAGCAACGGAGTATTATTATTTGGAGTGTGTTGCCCGTTTGGAAGTTCAACTGCAAATAATCAATTAAAATAACACATTCAAATAACAAACAACTAAGGACTAGAAAGCACCTTTACTTTTACAGACACACTAACTAAATATTTACAACTGACTATACTACTGGTAAACTTAAAAGCCTCACAACAACAAGAAAAAAGAGTGAACATCTTTATTATTAACAGAGACAAAACAGAGTTTCTAGAGTTCCCTTATAGCTAACTATAGTGATGTACCATACAGGTATTTATTTTTAGATCTATGGTGAAACATCTTGTCATTATAATGGATGTATATAGAGAGAGTATCTGTGTAAAGAAAGGATAAAGCGTGTCTGTACTTACGTTGAGTAGGACGGCCAGCAGCATCTCTAGTGAGTGAGGAAGTCGTGACTCCAGGATTCCCTCCACTCTCGTTACGTAAACTTGCCTGTAATCCCACAAACTACTGGATAAGATTTCGATATGACATAGTCTCCGGAGTAGAAGAAGTAGAAGTAGTAGTAGAAGAAGAAGAAGAACGAAGAAGAAGATCAGGGAGAAGGTGTAAATTTTGTAGAGCAGGTAAATATAACTTATAGATCATAGGTAGACATAATAATAATAGTATGTACATATAATAACGACGGCAAAAATATATTGATGGAACTTGTCCTTTCAAAATTCTCAAAAAATAAATTGTATTTTACTGCCTGGGGACACTCCTTGTCAATGAAAGTAAGTAGTAGTGACAACGACTTAAGTACTACTGAAAAAGCTATATTGTTTCGTGTAGGCACCCGAACTCAAGAAAATGTAATTTCGCTTTCATCATAAAGTAACAAGAGTGAAAACCTATCCAGCGTTCGCCTCCTCTTTTCTTACTACACATTGTACGCAACACTATCTTTCCAATTTTTTTCTTCTAAACTTAAAAGGAACGGAATAACAAAAGGGATGAAAATCATTCTAAAAAACAATAACAATAATTAAGGTTTTTGTCATCGTTAACATCATCATCACAAGTTCCCACTTTGCAAGCATACATAAAATATCCTCTCTCCGACTTCATAATGTTTTAAAGCAAATACTCTGCAAAGTTAGCCACTGACAGTTTAGTACATCTTAACACAAAAATTTTGAATGTAAAGCTAATTAGTAACATAAACGAACAATACCATTGCATAATAATATACTTTTACTTATATTGAGCTTTGAAATACGCAAGAGAATAATCCTACTAGATTTGCATTTGAAATAAGATTACGAATACATATACATACATTTCAATCTTCAAGTATATGAACATATCAACGAAATGAGTTTGAAAGTATCAAACCCTGTCCTTACAAACAATGACAGATATTCTTGATTTAACTATAGACAATAGCTCTGGAGTAACACTGAAAACTGTTCAAGACTAAGCAAAGCTAATTTCATTCAATTACTACGATAGTTTAGAGACTGCAGTCATTTTTTTCCAACTTTATGCATCAACCAACTAAATATAATTATCCATGAACCGGAGAATCCGTTGTACAATGATGAGATGCTAATGCATATTATGAGGCAAATTATAACAAGAAAATGGCACATTCACACAAAGAACACATATTAACAGTTACAATAAGCGACGAGAATTCTTTCTTTCACTCCTCGACTGCATAATATTTTCCCAAGCTATACATATTTTGTAAACATTCCGTCATGATTGTAAAATTTGTGGCTACGTTGATTGCATGTAGCTTTCATGGATGGACAGCCTTTCTGAATCGCAAGGAATGATTTCACATATTCAAAAGACGACAAGGAATCGGAAGCATAAAAAATTGTTACAGAGAGGAGCTCACAACAGCGGCAGCAGTGACAACCATGTAATATATAACATAGGAGGGGAAAAGGGTAATCTAAAAAACGGATTTTCACACATCGTACATATAAATAACAACATCAAAAAGGACACTGATTTGATTGGACGGAAATAAGAACGGCACAGATCGATGGGGATACGATATATTTGATTCCAATACAGACATAGATATATGGAGCAAACGACACGATGCTTTTCTCAGCAAAATAACTAACAGTAGCACTTTCCTTGGTATTGCAAGTCAATAGTTCAAGAGAAAAAAAATTATGTTCAAGTAGTCGCCAACAATATGCGATGTTGGTTAGCCATTACAGTTACAGATTCACAACTCTGACTTCTATGCACTTGTAGTAAGAGAGATATTCTTCACTTTTGTATGTGCACACCATCTTCTTACAGCATAAAACATCACCTATACAACTCGCCATGGCGCTGTAGTGGGGATAGCTTCCCTGCATTTCACGTATTCGTTTAATATTTTTTAAACTGCCAATAGAATCCTTTTCGCTTCAAAAGATGTAATAAGAATACCGATATTGTAAATCATAAAAAGATATCCTACTGCTAGACACCATGGCAGGATCAAAATGGTTGACAAAGTCAGCCGGAACTGATGTATGAAGTATATAAGGAAAATGATGGAAACAGAAGAACTATATGTAATTCAATGATTTTTTTTCTCGGGCTAGAAAGAGACACTTAATATGATCTTTGTAGTGGTCCAGAGAGTCGATCGAGTTGAGAGGTCTATTCTTTAATTCCTTCTGCACCAACAAGTCGAGGAACATGGCGCTTTCACGCTGACTGTATTTCTAATAAACATTGCATATAATTTTTAACACTACCCTTCAAGTATTTATGATGACGAAGGACTATTTTTACAATCTTCTACTTCAAAACTATTTTCTTCGTCGACGGCATATAGCGACGCCTCCTTTTCAGACGATATTGTTTGTCTCGCTAAATTTGTTGATTGAAAATACTTTTGACGATCATCATTAAAAATGATGACAACGTGATGTTGATGATGTTAGCGGCGGTTGAGGAGCATTCGTAAATTTACAAATAAGTCCAACAAAGACGTCGACGTAAACTTTCTCTACTTTCTCTTCCGTCGTGCCTCTGATAAATCAAAGTAGTAGTAGTATCTATACTGAAGCCTGTTGAGGTGAGTAGTAGTAGCTGAGTAGTGTAAAAGAGATGTGCAGTTGATGTATGGCTAAGATTGTGGCCATAAGTTACGTACTTTCTTAATGTAGGTATGTATGTAGTAGGTATCTTAGCTTAGCATCAAATTATTTTAATTCCTGTTTACAAGTTATTTGACCATTCCACGAGAGAGTGACATTTGTTTCACAATGTGCATCACATCTTCACCAATGACTCCGTCCAAACCCCAAAGCCAAGTATCATTTGTGCCCGTTGATGTTGGAGTTGCCGCTGTTTTCTCGACCAGTGCAGCTGAAGCAGCTTTTACTTGCCGTTTGCAGCTCTATAGCCATTGCCAAAATTTCAGTGAGCAAAAACAATTCTTTCTCTTTTGTCGTATTCATGTTTTGCTTAAGATTGTAAGTTAATAAGAGACAGAAAGGAGAATTTAACGTAATCATGTATAGAAATATATAATAATAATGATAATAAAAATCGATCGTGAAAAGGCAGTATACATAATAATAATAAAGATAACGATAATAATAATGATAATAATAATAATAATAAGTGCACTCAATAAAGCACTTAAAGTAGTAGTCTGAAGTAGATTTATAATAATATTTAAACGTTAATCGTATAAGTAGTAAATTTGGGTATTATATATAAAATTTCAAACATTACCTAAAATCATAATGATAATTAAATAGAAAATAATACGGTACATTCGAAACTGGTGGAATGTATGTATATATATGATAAGTATATATATAAAACAATTTCATATAGTCAAATGGAAATATAAAAAATTCAGAGAGATTTTTTTAGCGATAACGTTATATATATAAACAAACGTTTGATGGGAGGAGCACAAAAATGTGAAAAAGAGAAAGAGAAACAACACTGGAGATTTTGGAAGTGGTTTTAGTGGTTGGATAGTTGGTGGTGGTATTTTTGGTTGGTTGGTGATGATGTCGGTTCGAGGTGATGGTGGTGATATTGTGGTGTGATAATGGAAGGTGGAGTTAGCAATTTTTTAAGATAAAAAAGCGACTCTTCCCTTTCCTCTTCCTGTTCCATTTCTTTATGAAGCTCAAATGATACGAACGAACGAATTCCTTTTTCTCATTTTTTTTGATCCACTCTCATCAACTAAGATCATCATAACAAAAAAGAAATAATTTTTCGTTAAAGAACGTATGCGACACACACACACACTCTCACACTTTCTCTCTCTTTCTCTTGCCTTTTTGTGTCTTGACACTTTCAAATGATCACAGACTAAGAAATCATCGAAAACGGAAAGAAAAATTAATAACAATAGTGAACCTCACGGAAAAAGACTCAAAATTATAGTGGAGGAAGTAGATGATTTTAATGACAAACAAATTCAAGAAACGTGGACTACTACTCATAGTAATATCATACGTCATTCCTTTAAAAATCTCTAGTAGCGGTTCTAAACTTTAAAAAAAACTATAGTCTCCTATGTTTACAAAATACACAGACAGGTGGAAGTCGTTATGATTTTAGTTTCAAAAGTATACTTTGTCAAATACTCAATCTAAGAAGGTGTGCCAACTATCTAAATATTATATATTCATCGTCAGATAATTATATATTGTTTCTACCTTAAAGCTTATTGATTATTATTATTATTTTATTCTTTAAATAATAATAACGAGTTGTACATGAATTCGTTAGTGGTGAATCACAATCTTTCTACTGCATGAACCGATGAGCTATGCAGACCAGGAATTTTGCCTACTTGAACAAATTCTGAGCTTGCATTGCGCTTGCGAGTTTAGCATCCAACAAGGTAAAATCTATTTAGCAACCCACAACCACAACCTAAGTACAACTACGAAAACAAAAAGAAAGTCATGCGCACGATTTTCACCTGGAAAATGTTTCGTTTATAATTTCGTTGTCAACATCATCTTCATTATCATCATCATCATCATCGTCGTCAGCAGTTTCGTAAATATAGCAGCACCTTTTCAAGGTATCTGAAGAAGCACAAATCCATCCTCACACACTTTCCATTTCAACGTTCTGTTTATATCGGGTACCGGCTTAACAATTCATGCTCTGCATAGATCACAGTAAATATATTACCATTCTACATCCTTTCTACAAAAATCATAGATACAGGTACTCAAATCGTCCCAGTAGTAGTTAAACACTACGAGAGATATAGACAACAATTCACTACAAGTAAAAAAAGTTGTTACTTTTGCTTAAATTTGGTTAAGTTTTTAGATGATTTTTATTTTCTACTCATGACGGGGGCCCCAAGCCGAAGCAAGCCGTGTAATAACAAGAATAATAAGAATAATAATAAGAAACACAGTTTATTGATTGAATGGTACGCACAAAAAATAACGTCAGTTATGATTGTCAGGTAAAGAGAAATTTTTTTCTAAAGAAAAATTAATGCACATACGAATGCAAGTCAAGGAAGAAACAGAGAAACTCAAAATGAAAAACGAAAGAAATTATATGGATATAAAGAAAGAAAGAAGGAATTAGTGTTTTTGGTGAGAGTAATAAGCTTTTAGAAGAAGTGGAAAAAGTGAAATTACCTGCGCCGCTGCGTAATCATAGTATCCGGTAGCTGCGGCAGCAATGTTGGCCCGATCTGCTGCAGAGTTGGTGGTGGCAGCGGGCACAGCTGGTGCCGGTGGAAAGTAGCCGTAATTAGGGAACCCTGTAAACAAAGAAACACGTCTCATGATTACGTATTATATGAACAAGACATGCTACAACTAGGCAACTACTTTCTCTTTCTCTCCACTACAGTAATGTAAGTAAGTACTCAATAATATACTCAATTTAGAGAGAGAAATATAGTTATATATATAGAATAAATATATACACTAATACAGTACTAGCTCTAAAAATTCTACAATGTAATCGTTTTTTAAAGTCTATATATTCGCTTTCTTGTGAAAGAAAATTGTACGATTCCTCAACAACAAGAACCCGACTCCTCTCACTGTTCAGTCGGAGGAACCATAACAGAGAGTCTTGTCACTACTATACTGTGTATATATAGTATAATATATACTCATTATTGAAGAAAGGAAGAAGTACGATTAAGCTAACAAAATATCTAAATGGCTGTCTGTAAGAGAAGAGCAACCTACATTGCGATGTGGATAAATTGGATTAAAAGAGAGTAAGTTGGTGTAAAAGGAAAGAGGTTGAGAGAGAGAGAGAGATGAGTGGAAAGTAAAATGTTCTCCGGAGAGTGAGAGAGATTGGAAAAATAGGATTTCTCCTCCCCCTCACTCATTTCCCGTAATATTGCACTTTTACAGCTGTGCATATTATCAATTATCATCACTACTGCTGCTATGCTGCTGCTCACTGTGTGTCTATAGATACCGTCAAGCTTTTGCCTACTTTTTCATCAATATTTGCTCAACATCTGCTTCTCTAACAAAGACTAAGGCTACGTCGAGAGAAAATTCTCCGATTTTTTTTTTCTCGTTTTGCTCTGAATCGAAAAGGTGACATAATATTGATCGAGCATCTTACCGTTGGCGATGAAACCGGATAAGGAAAGCAGTGCTATCTACAGCACCATTTTCTAAAAAAAATGCTTGCTACTTGATATTAATAAGTATATAAGGTTGGCATGAGTGGCATTGATATTAGAATGACTGGCAGATGTGATCACTTTCTGGTTTCTGACATTCGATATATATATGTATTCAGGGAAGAACAAAAACACGTACATATTGTTTTGTTACCAGTTGCCGATAAAATTTCGAACAATGAAACAATGGAAATCAACAAGAGAACAGAGAGACCACTACTAAACGAGCTACAAGAGATGAAGTGCTTTGGGATAATGATCTCCTTCGCATTGTCATCCCATATAATTATCTACGAAACGGAAACATTAACGCAAGAAACTTGACACTCGTACTTACACACGCGCTAGAATTCCATAATTTACTACACAGACAGAGAGAGAGAGGATGCAAATGTCCCACTTTCCTAAAGACTCAACAATATAAAACAATCGTTAGCAAAACAAGGAAAACAATATGCCTTTGAATATTTTTATGAAAGTATAATATCGGCTTTGAAGAAGTTGCATGAAAAGCATAAGGAAATCAAAGTAAACTCATATAACCAGAACGGAAACATTTTGGACACATTTGAGAAACAAAATCTGATTGGGTGCTCTGAAAAGTAAATTTTGGTCGAACCGGTAGTGAGAAATTTATGAGTGGCTACGTAATGATATTTTATAGATATATATATATTTATGCATCAATTAAACTAATGAGTGGTGAAGATGAACATTGTTGTATTAGTTGCTATCGGATATGTTATTACTGATCTATTTAGATTACTTTCTCGTGATCAGTCATGTGAACCATTTAGAGCCTACACAAACATAGTCTCAACAGCCTTCCTCCGTTTCTTCATAAATACTATAATAACTGTGTGTACTATACTTGTTCTCTGAATTAACCAAACTTTAAAACCGAAAAATCCTAGAGTAGTACTGTACGGTAGACAAAAATCACTAGTTCTAATTTCAAAAACGTGGAACAAACAATAGGGTTTTTGATTCATACAGACGACAGAACCAAGTAGAGTGACAATAAAATTAAATGGACAACTAAAGTAAAAAGAAAACTAGTAATAAAATTTGTATGTAGGTATGTAATATTGAATGAAGGGAGAAATAAAATAAAAATAAGAAAAAACAAAGATGATTGTTTGATATAATGAAAATTACCTAAAATGATCGACTTGCTCAGTCAGTGTAGTAGTAGTAGGAGTAGTAGTAGTAGTAGAAGTAGAGAAGAAGGAAGAGTAGTAGCAGAGTAGTAAATGGTAGAAGCAAATTGTGTTTCGCTCAGCGTCACCCAAAAAGGTAGAAAAGTGGAAGAGGTGAATAGACAGGTGTGTGTGTGGTGGTGTGACGGTCAGGTCAGTCTTCGTTTTCATCATTTTCATCATCATCACCATCAATTCGGAACAGCATCAGGAAGTAGAAGAAGCAGAAGAGCAGAAGATAGAAATAGATTCCAGACAACCGTTTGGACTTGAGCTTGGCCTGCCCAATACCATGCCAATTAACAGTGTACACTCTCTTTTGTCTTTCGTCTAGATAGACATTTTTTGTCTGGATGGAAGCACTCTCACGTTAATGTTTATTATCTTGACTTCTGTAGAAAATGCTGGTTCACACAAAGTTTACATCCTACAGTCTCTCTTTCATACATATTTATACTATAGTATGGCTTTACTTACATGTATTAATAGAGTACTTTATAGATACATTCAACATTGACTATTATCAATTACTAAGGTCAACAACAGTTAACATGGCAAAACTAACAACATAATTGTACTAATCGTAAGTATATATAGTTGTGCAGATTAATGGTAAAGTTAAACTATCTATTTTTCTAAATTTCTACAATCACGTGATTAAACGCTTTTATCTATAATGTTGTAAAAGTAAAATAAGATAAATTGAAATAGGCAGGTGTAATTATTGAAGTTTAATCGACTGCACTGAACTAGTTTCGCTTTACGTTCATCCCGTTTTACCAACTTTTTTAATGTTTCCCATCGGTGAAGCCCATTTGGGTAACACGATTATCCTGTTTGAATATATGCATATCTCTTTAATAGTTTGTGATTGAAGAAGCTAATTATGTTTTCATAGCAAGATCCTCAGTAGGTGGTCGCAGTTTTTTAAAGTTGAAATACACATCCCATCCCACCACCGTACTCTGTTACAAAATGTATAAACGCCGAAAGGGAAACATTGGAAAGTGTGTTCTCATTCTAATGTAGCTACCAGCTAATATTAGAGGATGTACAGTAAAAAAGATATGCCTTCACAGTAGATGAGCAGAGTCACACGTTTTCTTTTAATGTGAACATAAATTAAACTCGCAAATGGTCTGGAACAATATCAGCTCTAATAATAATATTACGTATTAGGTTTAGCAGTGAGTGGGTTTTCTGGCCCAGAGATCGATACACGACGTTGTTCTACCGTCGATGTCCTCCTCCTCAAGCTTAACACAACTACTACCCCTTTCCTCATTTACACACAGTATCTGTTAGATATAGACATGGATGGACTGTAGTGACTCTACGTCATCTTTCCTTGAAAGAATATAGAATGTCAGCAAAGCACACTTTAGACTTTCTCTAGATTTTCCGGTTTTCCTTTTGCCATGTCCTACCAACTTTTCCTATGCTTAGCATGTATGATATATTAACTTTAAACGAAACCTCACTTTCTCCTAGTTGAAAGAAAACACTCGAATTAATCCTGTTCAAAAACTTCAAGCTTACTTGAACATTAAAACAACAAAAATTTATAGTGACTGAAAGGGACCGTGCATCCTATGCATTCATAATATTATCTATGTAGTATATTTAACCCGAAAAAAATGTAAGCGCAAGTCGATTTAATTTTGGTCGTTGTTTTTCTGGAAATGAACGTCTTGGTTTCTTCTGAGTTGGAGTTCACCTTTTCTCTGTCTCTTGTTTGTTTAAATATTTAAAGCGGGAGTGAAGGCTTTCTTGATTCTGGCATTTCAAAAAACTAAGTTACTGATTAACTTACAGATTAATAGAAAGTTGCAAACACTCGGGTTGCAAAAAGGTGCTCAGATTTTGAATTCCCAACTAGTTTAAGAATTTTCAAGCCTTCAACTTTTAAGCTATTTAGAAGTTAAACATTTTGAAAAAGAAAAATAAATTGACCAACGTAAATGAGTCGATAGGATTTGACTACAGACATGTTTTGTGCAGCACAAGTTTGGTCGAATATTTTAGATTTTTAGAATGCAGAAATCTACTTTCCCTGACATGTATACGTAAGTAAGTAGACATAATAATAAATAGACGCATTTTCATTCACAACAACACATGCATATTTATGTGAATCTGCTGACTAGAGAGCCGGGATTAAACGGTATCCCTCTTTTTATTATTATTTTACATCAGCCAGCTTCATTTCTTTTTTCTTTGCATGTGTTTTCATTTAATAGCGATGATGAGAAAAGCAGAGGGAGATGAAGAGAGAGAGAGAGGGAGAGAGAATATCAAGCAACCACACAGAAGTACAAAAATAAAGATTACTTTTTCCTTGCCCAAACTCAAGTAGGTTGCCCGCAGAAGAAAGCATAATAAACTGGAGCCAGAGAAAGAAAGGAAACGCGGCACGTATCTCCTCTCCTTCGCTTTTATACCTTCTTTCCTTCCTATTCGTTCCACTCTTCTTTCACTTTCACTTTTTTCCCTACTATAAGCTGAAAATAAAGAGCTCTATATTCTTTTAATCTTGAGGATGGGTCCTTTATATTACACTACCCTTACAGCTTTCTCTCTAGTTACATCATGCACAAAAGTCTATTCTATGCATCCTACATGTATATATGCTCGTAGACGACTTACTTTCATTTCATCAACTTTGAGAGGTGCGTGGAATACGTTTGTCCTGAACGAAACCGCACTTTTAACCCAGATGCATACATATTCCCTCTCTCAGTCTTTCCCTGTCCATAAACGCGTTCAATTTACCAAGGCGGACAGCATCATATATTTATTGACTGACTGTTCATTACGTGACAGCAGGCAGGCCATCGAAGAATATTGTGCATGTTTCGACGATGCTGTCTTTGTATGTCGTTCGCGACTGCTGGCTTACAGAATTCTGGCATGGAAACACTTTACTCACTATATAAGCGCATATCGTTGGGATCATCCCTGCTCAAGGCACTCTTTCTCCACTCTTCTATAAATAAACTATTCTTGCCTAAAGACAGGGAAAAGTACGGAAAAAATCAATCCCACAAACAAACAATGATCTATAGTTGTCGTACAGCTTTTGTAAACTAAATTTTTCTCAATGAGCTACTGAGCCATTGTTTATGCAAGTCCCAAGGCATATACTAAATTAAAAATGCGACTGTTAAAGAAACCTCTTCTGTAGTTTATTGTTTAAAAATGGTTTTCGAACGAAAGTCAAACTCGATACTTATCTCTCATGTTTCAAATCTCTCCTTCCTAACTTTCTTGTCAGCATTCGTTCGTAAGCTAACGAAGCAATAAGTTAGAGGTTTTTCCTGATTCTTTCATTTTTTATATTCGCTTTTAATAAAAACAATAACTTTTGTTTACTTTTTTCTTACCAGGCTAACCAAACAATACAAGTTTATGTCTGAAAGAAATGAGGAGAGACTGCAATATTGGAGATTGAACAAAGTAGGTCTCATGCTCTCCAACTTCCTCACAAGTACAATATCACAGATGTAGATGAACGTATACGTACATTTTAGACATATTATATGTGTACAAATATATATGATGTGCTCAGAAGAAGAGAAAGGGTCCACAATGCATGCAGTGAAAGGAGAGAAAGCAAATCGCAATATACAAGGAACACGACAAGACGCAGAGTAACATCTTTCATAACATTACTAGTTTCATCAAGAAAGGCAAAGAAGACAAAAAGAAATCCGTGTGACTGTTTAGACTTAACACTTTCCTTATTTGTCTGATGCGTACAAAAATAAAAACAATAAAGCATGTACAATATAAATAGTACTTATCTATTGTGTGTATGAGTAATGGTCTCCATCCAACAAGCACACAAACCAGTAATAATAATAATAATAATGTAAGCATCTTGTAATATCCCCAACTCCAACTTGCTTCCATTCATGCACACATTTCAAACACTTCACACATGTACCACGCTTGCATAAAAACGGTGGTAGTGATGGTGGTGAACGCAACGGCAGAAAGGGAATAGAAAAGTTTTTTTTCTCTTATGTATCCCACTGCCTGTCCATCTATGCGTGTCTATACACCTACTCGACTATAGTGTATGTTGAAGAGAGCAGAGCGAAAGGGGGAAAAGGAAAAGAATAGAAGAACTCATAGATTATTACAGTGAAAATGCTGCTACTTTCACGAATCCAAAGACCTTTACCCATCTTTCTCTCTTTTCCTCTCTTCCAGCAAAGTACAACTTGTCTCTGATATTTTTGAGGCTCTACAAAATATATTTATCCATCCGTAGGAGAATATAGTACGCATACTTTCCCTATACATGCGGACACATGGGTAGCTATAATAAGCGCCAACACAGACAAAAAGTTATATTGCCGTGCCGTGTGAGGAAATGGTGGGAAGCAATGTTCTCTCCCCTCGCGAAAGCTTAGTAGCACTAGTTTCAGTTCAGTCATTCTCTTTCTCTCTCTCACTCTATCTTTCAACTTGTACTAATACAAAACTTGTTTTATGTATAAAAGTAAAGCCCTTTCACTCATTCTCTTTACTCTCTCTCTCTCCCTCTCTCTGACTCTCCTTAGATAGTATACAATGAAGAACGTATGCTTTATCCGTTAATATAAAGAGTTGGAAAGGAACCTTGCACACTGGCTGAGGTTGAATGCGAAAGCGTTATGTGGCATCGCAACTGCTGCTTCTTGTGATTAGGGAACACTTTCTATACTAAAACTGTACTACATGCATATTTATACTGCTTCCACAACTGGTTACATTATTATTATCATTACTATTATGCTTATACTATTACCACCACCAGCAGCATCATCATCATCATCACCATCACAATATTATATTATACAGTTACTTGTTATTACGCTATATTTTCACACAACCATATTTTTGTGTGCCACCAAATATATGCCTAGTTGTGCTATTAAGTCATGCTGAAATGATTCTCAAAGTAACCATCCCATTGTTAATGGTACTTCTGCATGCTTACGCTATCTGTATATTACGATGACTGCCTCCTATGAACTTTCTCTACATTTGAATAGCTGCCTACCTGCCTGCCTGCCTACTCATCATCATCATCCACTTCCGAAAAAAGCTTTTACTTTAGTAAATGCCCATAATAAATAGTGGGAGTATGGATGTATGTGTGCATATAAGAGCATGCAACGAAAACTGGCGTGCACACACACATCAACAACACCAACGTGCCTAGAGACAAGAGAAAATGCATCCATCAGTGACTACACAGTGATGGTGGCAGAGGTGGTGGTAGTAGTGTGGCGGCGGCGGTGGTGATGCTAGGTTTGCAAGCGTTTAGATTCTGACTATAATGCCATGCTGTTGTAAATCGATTTTTACTTGGGCTCAGCACCAAAAATACGGGACGATGATTATGACGAGAACGACTATGATGATAATAATAAAGATGATAAAGCTCACATTCTCCGACGCAAATCACTACACGAGCCAACAACACCATAATAAATTCTACCATAATACTCATGCATGTGAATGAGTGCGCTGCGCGTATCTCCGATATTAACACAAATTGGATTTACTGTAAGAGGCAAAATTAAAAATAGTAATTATGTGTGTGCCACACAACATAAATTCATATTTTTAACGAACACAGTCCACCATTGAGAGATATTCGTAGAAAGCATATTTCGACAAAATACTTAGTTTTGTACTAGAAACTCAATTCAAATTCAAATTTCTAGGTATTAGTAACGGTGAAATGGTATACCGAAACCAAAGAACAGCTATAAGAGTAGTTAAGAATCGTACATCAGCCACGACGAGACGGAATTGTGGAGAGGCCATATGCTCCTGCCTTTCTTTCTTCGCTGACTTTTGTGCAAGAAGAAGGAAAAGCGAGTGCCAACTCCTCAATACTCTGTGGACAAGCATGCACGCACACAATTCCTTCTGATGATGACTATGGCAAATGCATCATCCTACGACTAGACATTGGGACGAAGCATGTCACAAGCGCATGTAAACTAACTGAAGGCTTGACAGGACAAATATAATTTTAATGATTATAAAATAATGGTGGTGAAATTGAGAGAAGGAAGGTAAAACAATTTGGGGAAATAGGTACAGTGCTGTAAACGATATTAAAGCATCCGGTCAATTACCGAGTCGCATGCATGTTCATCTCACTTGTCTGCTTTTACTATTGGCCATGTAACAGCCCAGGACTTCATCAAAGAAACGTTCCAGACAGAGCAGCCAACAAAATTCTAACAAGAAAAACTGATATTTTTGATAAATTAAGAAATAATTGTAGTTTTACAGAGATTGGAAACTGTAGTGGTGTAGGTGTAACATGTAATAGAAGTATATTCGTCCGTTGAAATCTAAAGAGATCTGCAGCTCTCTCTCTGCAAGGAGAAATATCCACAATTTAGTGAGTAGTCAGAGTGTATAGGTTTTCGCTGTAGTTGTTGATCATTTATGGATACGGAAGCCTGTCGCTGCTTCTGCTGCTGCTATTGCTATACAACTTGCGCAGGAAATCTGAGCGACAATGGGCTCGTCTGTCACAATGATTAATTTGTTCGACGCGGATGCACATCTATTCCTGTCTCTTTGTCCTAGTCTAATGCTATTATCTTCAGGAGGCACGGATGACATATCAGTAGGCTGTTTTGGGTACAACTTTTAATCCATATTAATGATAAATCATGAAGCTACAAAATCATGAAGTTGATATTAGCCTTCCATTCAAGTTTGAAATACTATCTATTATACGAGCTCTACCACTGCTACTCAAGCTTTATTAAAGAAAAACTCTTCTCCCACATCTGCTTTACGCGCCACTGGTGAACTAAATAAAATCTTTGTTGCATTCAAGCGTACATTGTACACCGTCGTATTAATCATCTCATGGAATCGTTGTAGGTATGAAAGACGAATGCCTCTGTATACGAAGCGTATATTATACTCCTTGCTAAATTATATCTATGAGTCTACGAGTGATATTTGCAATTACATATTAGAGATTAGAGCATGATGTCAGTTTATAAAATGAAACCTAGTAATCATTAAGGCGCCGAAAAAAACATGAGTCTTACAAACGGAAAGATCACTTATTCCAATGCTAGTTAATATTATAGGCTTTTCATTGTTGGTTCTTCTCCGGATTTTTCCCTTCCATTTTCCACTGGAGGAGGAGGGGTAGTCAGTTGAGACAAAGAAGTTCCACGCATAATATGCTCTTCTTTTCGTCAGCAGTGATAAAATCGTTCTGTTCTGAATTCTGACATTTCTCTCTCGTCACACCTCCTTTGAATATCAGTTAAATGCGTTGTGAAAGCGAGCACCGCTAAGTAGGCGCCGTCTTCTGAGTCTGCCTGGCAGTAGTTCAGTTACATGTGAATTCTACCCAACTACTTCAACTATTCAACTACAGAAGGGGGTTTTCGGTTTGACTTTTTTAAATGAAGTTGCAAATCGTATAAAAATGTTCCTTTTCCTCTTTCGCACTTTCAGTTTTGTCATGTGTGCAAAAGACAAGTAATATGAAATAGAGGCAAATAAATAAGTTGAACAAGAGTATATGACCTATAAGGAATCTCATTATTCTTTCGCACAATGTTTATTTCTTCACGTAAATAACTGCAATAAATTAATGATATTATAATTCATAATAATAAGTAATTATTATAACAACATTTAATATACAATGCTTAGTATTTCACTGCATAGTATCGAATTATATAGTATCACTATGTTGGATATTGCCATTGAACAAACACCATTTCTTTTCCCATTTTTTTCTTTTCGTGCAAGAAATGCATATAGTCTTACTGAAAATCTTACTGCAATCCATTCGAAAAACTCCTACTATATAGACATCATCATCATCATAATCCATAATAATGTGCTACTTTGCATGTAAACAATAAAAACAGTAAGAATAGTTATAAGGATGGTTTAAAGAAAAAATCCGTTGCACTTGGTTGAACTTATGATAGCATAATTCTAATCTGTGACTACTACACTATGACTGATTTTTGTTGTCTGTGAAAGCAAATGACTTAAAAAGTAAATGTGATCAGCAGAAGTTGTTTTACGTGACAACAAATATTTCTCTTTTTTTCATGACTTCCTACCCTTATCCTCCATTTCCTTTCACCCTCTCCTGTCATTTTGGTAATCCTGGTTCTTGTTAAAATATTCTTTTTTTATTTATCATGGTTTTAGTGCATTATTAACTTTAGTTATTATTAATTTTTTGTATGTATGTATTTATCATAAATATTATATGTTTATCTGACCCGGAATTGTATATCAGTACGTTGATTCCTTTCTCTTTTGCTGATATTAAGAAATAATACCATACTGTCACGGTAACAATATAATAGTAATGATTTTTAATTGTATTGTACAAGAAGACAGCTGATGATTATTAGTATTTTTGTATTCTTTTCTCTTCGCAGTGCTAAAATTAAATGCTCACTTAATACGACTTTTCTTCTTAAAGTATGTTATCTGATCTTCTAATTATTATAATTAAATAGCTTACTGTTTAAATGATTTTTAGAGTAAATTATTAGTATGTACGTTATCAATTTCACACTGCATAATGTAATATCGTACTTGCATCTTAGTTACAAGACCTAAAATTAAAGTACACAGAGTAGTATTAGTTTTAGGTTCGAGAGCAATATTATTTTGAATCGAGACCTTGTTGTATATTCTAAAAGATCCGTATAGAGATATATATATATTATCTTGTTATCTAAATCTTAGTATGGTTTCATTGGCTGCTTTTTTTAAACACGTAAAAAGTCAGTCCTGGTTGTTTAGCTTTGATCTTAACATTTCCATGTAGTAACATTGTCGTGAGTTTAAATATTTGAATGTATCCAACAATAATAATATATAATATGTAAAGATAAAATTGTCAATTCGACTTGAATGTAGAATATTAAAATTATTAATAATAGCAGCAATAAAGACATATAGCACAGACATAATTTACCATAACAAATTTATAATTGAGAATAACAATAGTCGAGTTAAGTAACAACAACAAGTCACTGAAGAATTCAAAAGAATAAAAATCATTTCTAAATTATTTGCCTGCAAGTTTATAAATTATTATTCTCTTCTTACTTATTCCCTTTTTAAAAATTTTAAAAGTAGAATTGTCATTGTTGTGGCATTGTATTAAGATTTGTCTCTTTTTTTTCTCGAGAAGTGTTGTCATGTCGAATAAAACTCTTGTACTAATATAACAGCAATGTTATATGGATACATTCTTTTAAATGTGAAATATAAATATTATATTTGCTCGTGAGCTCACACATTAAAATAATCCTTTGTAACTATCATCACTGACTGGCTGATTGACTTGATTGAACAAAAGGAATTGATTTTATATTACTATTTTAAACATAGTTAAGTAACTAGAGTACATATTATATTAGGTCTTCGTTCACGTCTCTCATATTTGACAATTTGTAATACCGTAATTCTTTGTGGAAGCCTCATCACGAAAATTGTCACACTTCATAGTTAAGTTATTATACGTAATATACGTCTATCAATGCTATACAATTTTTCTCTTCAGAAAGCTTATATATGTTTTTGGTTCATAATAAACAATGTTATGCCGGTTCCTTCCAACTTTTTTTTTGTATCCATGATAGCTTATATAGCTTATGTAAGTTAGCTGCTCCCTGATATCCCTATGAAAATGACCGTTTTGAAGTAGTTATTGCTTCGATGCACGTGTGTACCGTATCCAAAGTATTTTCTTTTGTATTTTGCTTATGAAAACCTTCAATAACATGCTTTCCCCCTTCCTATGTTGATGAGAAATTCCGGATATTGTAGGAATTTAGGATTTCCTAAGATAAAAGGCTCTTATTAAAATTTCCCAGATTTTTCCAAATTAGTTGTTCTCGTGGAATTGCAACAACGATAATAATAAAGACACCTCATCATAATAATATGCAGACTTTCATTAAGCTAAAGTGAAAGTATATTACTCTTCCCTTGTCAATTTTGAAAACAAAAAATAATAACCTGTAAGACCAACTTAAAAGCTTCCTGAAAGAAAAAGAAACAATTTCATAAAATATGGAAAAAAGAAAGTCTCTGATCCAACGACTGCTGCATCAACATATCTATTTTATGCGTATGTTTAGAATGCAGAAAAGAGAGTTGTAAAGAAAGCTTTGAAATGTGTTTGAGTTTGAATAAAATAATAGTAACAACAACAATAATAGTAATAAGAAACAATGTGCTCATGCAAGAAAGTCCATAATATGTACTTCTCCTTTTGCGTAAGCAAAGAAACGGAAGTATGAAATAATAATGTCAAAATTTGGAACTGTCACGTTTAGTATAAAAAACGAAAAGTATCTGGGAAACCTAGAGCTTTGCAGAAAGGAGTTATATAAATAGCGTTACACCTGCGCTGATTCTTTCTTTTACTGTCGTAAATACAGCATGTCTTTCAAGAAGACTGCTCTTCTCTTATTCCTTTGCGATTTTTGAATGATTTTTTTAAGACGTATAAAATTTCCCTACACAATTAAATGATGATTATATATTAAATTATTATCATTATTATTAATTAATTAATTTGCATCCTAAATTTAATTCACAGTTTCATAGAGTAGAGGCAGTCGAGCGGATAAGGTAGACATAAATGGGTACCTGTCGGGTAGGGGAGACCGAATCCGGCATATCCACTGTAGCCACGTCCTGCTGCGTACGCCGCATAAGCTGCTGCAGGGAAACCTGCTCAAGGGCACAAAGATAATAAAAGAATGAATTAGTTGAATAGCTTGAGTCATGAGATCAATACTTAACCATAAATTATATTAACTAATAACTCATTGTGGTCTATATTCATCTGATTTTGAAGAATCAGTATCAATAATAATAATAACAATAATAGTAAACATTTTCTAGAGAATTTCTATATCGATGGTAAACATAAATTATTCAGATTTGGCATGCTATTCATTCTTTTGTCGTTTTCAATGAGGAATAACTTCCATTAAATGACTCGAACAAAATCATAACAATGGGAAAATTGAGTTTGGTATTAGCAAGGAATTATTTAATGAATGATCGGATCGGAAATGTTTGGTGGAGCTCTTTAAATGCAAGATTATAAATAAATATATATATCGACCAACGGTGGAAGCTCATCAAACTGGGTGGAAAATTTGAGAAAATGGTTCAAATATAATATTTAAAAGAATATTCGACAGGGGACTAGAGATTGGAAGTAAGTTTATTAAGTCGGGCAGGGAGAAACTACTTGAGAGTGCTACTGCGTACTAATCCAGCTACACGGTTTCAAAATAATAATAAAAAACTACATTGTTCTATTGATACATATTCAAGGTTGGAAGATGAGGGTACTTGGTAGTTCTATTAATTGCAGGTGCAATAAGTATTATTATGTCTACAAGACGGCTCTACAATCGCTACAAAAGGCATCACAATTCTTTTTAGCACACTCATCGATACATGAAAAGAAAATCAAATTCTACAAAAAACTACTGCACACAGACATATAACGAGTAGAATGAAGATTATTAGGTTCACACTAGGTATAAAGCGTCCTTGTTACTTAATATATGTCAAGCGGCTTTTTAAAAATTGCAAATCTAAAATGACTAGCATGAAGCTGAACTGTCACCGATACAAATATGTTAAAACCTACTATGAATCAAGAGAAAATTAACTATGGTAGCAATGATATTCCCTTGAATTGATGCATTCATAGGCTGATTTGCCAAAAGATAGGGTTTCTATAATTTTATTTAACCTTTCACGAGTTAGAGTAATAGCTATGAAATTGAAATAGCATGATGCTCTCTGTACGTTAAAGATGTGCTCGGTACTTTCACGTAGTTGTTTTATGGGGCAATTGGCGATGTATTCCTATTATAAACATCACCTACCTCATAAACTCATGACTCATAAAACATGATTGCATTAACAAGTCAAATGGTAAAAATGTAGAAAAAATAACGCAATATGAAATTGCCGAATTGTGAACAAATGTATGAATGAAAGAACACTCTTCTGTCTTTGAGCTTTCGTTATTGTTCCAACTACATACCTATATAAATGAAGCTACTGAAAATGAATTTGACATGCTACCGTATGTACCAAATTCTTTTCACTCCTTTCTTTAGATCTTAAAATTCCCACCACCTAGATCTAGAAAAATATTTTCCTATTTTTTTCTTCTTTTACTCGACATATTTCCAAATTTCAAAAGCAGAATATGAAAACCTATGTAAGTGTTAGGTTGGAGAGGTGTAATGATAAAAAAAATCTTCAATTCAAATTGTGGGATGTCGAAAACTATGTATTTGCATATTAAAACCTGCGTAGTAATAAAAATGTGAGAATGCATAAAATTCATGAGAATGGATGGCTAAGAGGGCTCCTACAACACTATTTGCTTCGTTGTCGAAGTCAACAAAATTTAATATTTTACTTTTCATTAGTAACTATGATGTATACAGCTAAAGTGCATTAATTGATAACGGAGGCAGCATAAACAAATAACGTCTTCATAGCAAAAAACAAAGCATTTTAAACATTAGCTAAATACATAATGTTCTAAAGCGGAATACCATAGACAAAATTAATTAATGTTTAGATAAGTTTATGGATTTCTACACTGCTGATTAAATTAGCGGAATAGATACCCACACTAGTACTACCTCTACTACTAATGTAATACTATCTAATCTACAAAGTCTCCACCAGACAACAAAACGATTGAATTCAACGAATAGCAAAACTAACAGAACTTAATGCTCTGCCAAATACAAACTAGCGTTGCAACGGTGATGAAAGGTATAGTTGAAATAATTCAGCAAGGAAAGAACAGGAATTTAAACTAAAAACTACTATTTTCCTTTTGCTTTTTGGTCTATGTTAAAAAAGTAAACCCCGCTAGTTATTAAAAACGTACATATACCATGTACGTAAGTAATATTATGCATTATGATTATTATTGATAGCATCAAAACACCAATATGAAAACATTCAACACAATAAAAACAATACAGAAAGTAGACCCACTTATCATAATAACGATTGTTCAGTCTCAACAAATCTTTCACGCTTCTTTTCTCGAATTCCTCACACACGCCACTTCCGGAAATGAATTCCGTTAAAAGAAAGCAATCTACATATCCACCATTCCCATTCTGGAGCATAGATTGAATCTTTTATTTTGTTTCATCCATTGAATAAAACTTAACAAACTTTCATTTGTTTTTGTTCTATAAACGTCAGTCCCACGAATTCCCAAAACACTTTCTTTTTCATGAAACCCATAATAGAGTAGCAGTAGCATGTTGTGTTCTCTCGCTACTCGTCTCCGTGTGCATGAATGCATACGAGGCATTTCCTTTTTATAAATCAAACTCTCCACAAACAAGATATTATGTAAAACGTATGCTAAGTGCAAAACCATGGTTTACACATTCGCGTTTTTTTAGGAAATTGTGAAGGCGATTGTGTCGGCACTGCTCTCACTGAAGCAATGTGAGTGTGAGCTTCTTTCTCTGCAAGTTATCTCTTTTGCCAGAGAAGACGCGTGTATTCGTTTGAGACTGAAAAAAGCTATTATGCTGATGGTAAAAATATTATATTCTATGAAAACTACGTGTGTTATTATTGAACAAAGAACGTGTGGCTAATATTCCCGTCAGGTACAGCACGTCTAAGAAGGGTTTCTGTATTTCTCTTATTCCCAAATCTCTGCTTATTAATATATAGCTGCTGCTGCTGTTGCTTACTACCGATTTGTTTCAATTGATATTTGCATTTTCAGAGTCTCATGCAACCGGACCAACTGAAGAGCATTGTTCTGGCGAAAACGACTACTTTCGTTGTCTGCGACTAAAAAACTCTCCCTCTTTTGTTGGTTGCAAGTTGCATTAATGTGCACGTCCTATGCGACGTAATACGACGATATATTTAATTACTATTGTAATAATACGTATTACATAAATATAGAAGATATATAATATATCAAGACATTACGACAAATAGAAATATAAAAAGGTAAATAATATAATGTAATTAGAGTAAAGGCAGCGGAACTACAAATGACTAAAAGACAATGGCGTTAAAAATGTTGGCAATTTTCGTTCCGAGAAGAACTCTATATTTTAGTGTATCGATGTTTTGTCTAAAGAAATGCGTAGCATATAAATAACACATGATAGCGCAAGAAGTGAAGAGATCTATTTCTATAGAGTATTTAACGTATGGACAATAGTTATACACTGACAAATAGAGAAACGGCTTTTCTATAAACTAATATACGACGTCATACAATTATGATTGTATTTGTTCGTCTAACCGCTAAGAGTTGAGATCCAATTTACCCTGGTATTATTGAAGCAACCTAGAGAGACATATTATAGGTTTAACATTTACGCTTGTAAGAGAGAATTATTAAAGAAAAAAGAAGGATTTATCGCTAGTCTCTATGTAATTTTGATAGTCTAGAGCTTTTCTAAATGTAATATGAAGTATTATTCGACTAATGTTGTATTAATCAAAACAAGTTAACAAAAAACAAACAAGAGGTGGTTTACACACTACCCGACATCGTTTTGCTTCTATACAAGTTTCTGTGTTAATCAAATGACTGAAAAAACTGATGAGGAATATTTTGACTTGTTTTTTTGGGGGGATCAGAGTTAATATTTTATGGTTTCACTCAATCCGGTCAATTAGAACAAAAAGAGAAGAAAAAAACAGTGAAAGAGCAGTGAAATGTTTTTTTGGCTTTACAAAAAAAACTAAAAACCTGGTTTTGAATTAGTATTTTGGGTAGCACGCGATTCAGATTTATACTAAATAAACATGATTTTGAGAATGAGCAAAAACTAGAGAATATTTATAATATTTAAAATAAAAAAGTATATTTAAAATAGATATATGTATATATATGTATATATATATATGAGGTTTATCAGTACCTGTGTACCGAATGTTTGGATATATTTTAACTGCTCATAAAATATTTTTTCAGAGTGTCAAGGCACACACGTGGTTAGTCCAATTTTTGTCGGGTTGAAAGAATCTCCATCAGCAATTTTCATCATTCATTTGCCAATTGCCACAATCATCATCATCAATGGTAACGGTCATCACCAATTAAAGAAGTGTGTCGACAGAAGAGAGGTGTGATAGTTTTGTAACAGGGGGAAACACATAATATTTAGAGAGGAGATTCGATCGATTATTTTCTAAATATCATACAGCAACGACATCCTTTACAGCCTGTAGCTAGCGTTTCTCTCTCTCTCTCTCTCTCATTTAAAAAATCAACATTCCATAAAATGTGTATACGAATTATTATTCAAAGGTTTCATCAAAACTGTTATAATAAACTACTCTACTACGCATATTATGTAAATAAATGTATTATTATTAATACAAAATACGAATACGAACGTACTCTCTCGCGTGGTACTTATATCACGTCACCATCATCGATGTCAACAGTTTATGGAGTTCTACTCTGTTGCAAAAAAACTAACAACAATGGTAATGAGCAAAAATATATAACATGTAGTAATATCATATTGTTCACATAACATACATTAAATATGTTATTATTAATGGTCCAAACCAGTACTGTCCAATGGATTTCCAGGCAATTATGGTTTTGGAAACCACGACAAAAATCATTAAATCTTTCTCAATTTTTTTTTGTACGTACTATTATAAAAAGCAGTCTAGAAAGGACTCCGACAAGGATAATACTTGTTTTTCTCCAGGCTACAACGTAATTACTGTTTCCAAGTATAGAATCCCAACAACTTACGAATCAAAAATGTTATTTCCATCCTAATGCATGTAAGTGGTGGTGCCTACTACTCTATAGCAATTTACACTTTAAATCAATATTAACAACGAGGTAACGACTTGATACATTTTTCTGCTGTGTTGCATACCTATTAATGATTAATACGTTAATTATACTCTTCACGCCTACTGATTCGACTCGAAGTAACAATTACAATTACAAGCCGCTGGCCTTTACCTTTAATTTCGTGCCTTTTTTTCTTTTGTACGTCTCTTAGCATTTTGGTAAAATGTACTTGGCAACCATTTAAAAATTAATTGATAGCATGGCTTGCTGCTACTATCATTAAAATCAAGTATTGTGAAGTACACTGACAGAAAGCTTATTAGCCACACGGCTTTCTTTGTTTCTTTACATTAACTACCAACATCATCAGACATAAATGTTGACATACCGTCAGGCAACGCTCCCAAAGACCACATTAAATCTACAAATTTTCGAGCGGCATAAAGAGAAAAACAGACAATTATATAGATTGAGTAAACATTAATAAGTTAGAAAACTTTTCTCTAATTAAATCTTTGTAGTGGACGTCACTATCGGAGGCATTACATTATTATCATGTCAGAAGAAGAAAAGTTGGAAAAAGGTATAAAAGTTGCTATATTATTCAATAAAAAGTATTCTCGCGTGGTTGGAACATCTGAAAATAAAATTATGATTGATTTTTTTTTCAAACGAATATGCGGGATAAGCAATCAGGGAATATTATATATGTGTATTCACTGGAAAGAAAATAAAGTTGTGAAGAAATCACACTAACTTTTTCATTGTAATTTGGCAGATACACAATACTGTTTTTAGTGAATTATTTGGATAATGTTTGCATTTGCATGTGAAAACTACGGAAAAGTAAAGGTAAAAGGACATTGAGTCTCTGGACGACTTGATTTCTCAAGTTTTTTTTTCTTCAAATTACACGCAGTGGTTTGGAGCAAATGGTCAAAAGGACGGTCATGTGAACAATCGGATCCATCAGTATACTTTGACAGGATAGGGACAGGTGTATGGTGGCTCTTTTTTGGAACGAAGTTATTTTTATGCACACACACATGATGATGAGTTTTATTTTTCTTTGAAGAAGTATGCGAAATGCGAATGTAATGTATGATTGGATCGTTGATTGCATAACTTGTTATCCAACCTTCCGTGTGCTATTTACGTACTAAACGTTGCGATGCGAATGTTTGGCTCATGGTTAATAGCAGTGAACTGCTGTGGATCATGTTTCGTACGAGTGGTATAGCTGGCATAGGATAAACTGTGTTTCTCTCATGTTTTTCCCAGTTTCTTTTATGCGTTTTTATTTTCATTTTGCCTACAGACAATGAGTGCTTATTATAAACCTAGAAAGAAATGTATGTAAAGCATTTTGCATTGACTTAAACTGAAAAGAAAGAAGTGAATCGTGAAGTGAACATGCAGTTTGAATGATTGATGATGCAAATGAGTTAGCGTCTTGTTAGTAATGTAAGTGGTCTCTAGTAGACTTTCCTACTCGATAAGAAGGTATGAACTACGCGATAGTATCTTGAACAATTATATCAGATGAAAAGTATAAAATGGAGGATACAATGCAGTAAAATTCAATTCTCTATCTACTAAGTCAAGAAAATAACGAAAAAATCATCAACACACGGCCTACTATTGGGCTCCAGCAGACATCAGATTGAAAAATCAGAACAGAATATCATTTGTTTAGAGAATATATACGAAACACCAAGAGCAAAATAATTAGTCCAATTTGAAAGTGTGTATAGTAGTAAAAAGTTAAGTTGTTTCAGATCCCTCTAATTTTTTTGTATAAAATGTTTTAAAAAACAAAGGCGGCATGTGACAGTAAGTAGATAATGCTTTCTCCACACGGATTATATAAGGATAATACGGTTTTTGTGCTGTCAGTTTTATTAACTCATACTAAATACAACGAACGAGCCACAAAGCTAAGACTACTATTGTTTAAACCAATTCTCTGAGATTTTCTTTTCACCAACTGGATGTTTTACGGCAATATTGAATATTATTAAGTTGATAGTAACAGTGTATATATTTAGATATACTTATAATTTTTTTAAGTATTAAATTTTCTCACAAACAAACATCACCACCACCAACAACAACAACAATATATACTACTTCTTTACGTACTCGCTACGGATAAACTTTACAGTATGTATATAATGGTTGCTTGCTTGCACTATATATGAACTTTTACTTCTTGTTTGTGTAGGTAATATTTTTATACGACTAATATGAGTTTTATGTATTTATGCAATTTTCTGGCATTTTTTTCTGACAACACAAGAGTCAGCGGAATTTCACTGGATTTCTCACGTAGGTATGTATATTTTTGTGCTAGATGTTTCTGTTGGCTTTTCCAATCACTACCACTGATGTGCATATCATCATAAGAATGTTGGATAATTGCATTCCTTTTATATGCACAAAATAATACACTAAGCATCATATTTTGCCACTCGGTTAATATGTATATGTGTATGTATATACTGTTGCTTACTACATCTCATAAATCATACTTTCATAATTTTGGATTTCTTGTATTAATAGATTAATCAATAATAATACGATACGGCAATCGTTATGATTTACGAGCTAATATATATTTATTTATGTTTATAAGTATTTATTTATATCAGTCAAATGACTGTCTCAGCTTCTATCTGACTCACTCACTACACAATTATACACGATGACATAAAATATCCATTATTCTTTATTATTAAGTTATAACAATAACAACAACCACTGCGACAACGACAACAACAGCTATCTTCTAATGTAGCCACATTAACGATAATAATAACAGAAATGTCTGGTTACTTTGAATAATAAAAAGTAAAAAAGAGAACGCTCTTAAATTGGTACCTACACTTTATTCTTTTTGGCTAGTTAAATTATTTTATGGACACAATTTCTTATTTGTTGGAAAAAGTGTTATGTATTGACCAACTCACTAATGAACTACTTGAAAATGTATAAGTATGCCACTAATCGCTTCTGCTAAAATTATCTCATGTAATACATGTTTGATATGATGGATCAGCCTGGCTGTCTACATCCATGAAATCAACAAGGTAAATAATGTAACTCAATGTTGCTTTAGTTTTCAAAAATCACCAATCATATACATTTTTTATTAAATTCACAGGAATTGTCAGTTTTTCTTATGACATGTATTTCTTAAAGGTCTGACAATTAGTGTGATGTACTTTTAAATTAGAAGTTCTAATCATAAGTAGCACTCCAAGCAAAGAAGTATAAATTGCCTTGTCTAAATGAAGGAAGTACTTGAATTGAATGGCGAGTGCTCATATAGATACCGTTTGCTTGATAAAGAATGCTACAATCCATTACTAAGTCAAAGTTAGAATCACTAATCGCTACTTTGAATCAGAATTTGACTATTAGTTTGTTTTAATAGCATATCTGCATCTCAAGTGTTGTGTAGACTATAAATTGTTCATGAAAATTACAGAAAATTATATGGCTGAGGTTTTAACAAAGCCTTATCGGAAAATATACCCGAGGCTTGGTTTACTTGCATTAAATTTCTTCTATTTGCTACTCTATAATGCAGGTAAGTAGTATATAATATCTATAATTTTACCTAGATAACAGGTAGCATTATTAGATTCTAGATGAAGCCGTGACATTCACATTTTTGAGCCAATCATCCTATTATGTTATAAAAATGAAGAACACCCAGAATTCACAGTGAGGGTGGAATTTTTGAAGAGTTAACTGTACGACGACTATATCATATATATTGTTATACTTTAGAGGTATTTATGCATGTAATTGAAAAATAGATGGGGTAAACTGATTGTAATTCTAGTATGCACGCATCACGCTCACACTCTATTGGGTGATCCCCCCAGAGAGTGTTTAGCAAGGGTGAAGATGCTGTTATTAAGGCCTTTTTCGGTGCCTTGAATTTGTGGCATCTTAATAATAATAATAATAATATTTGAAACGGAACAGGACATGAAACGTTTAGGCTTGCATGCGAATTTCTAACTTTCATTTCACTACTTCGTGTTGTTATGCACGGGGCAAAATAAAATTCCAATTATGCGTCCGTATGGGCATTGGGGAGAAGATGCTACAATTTAGAAAATAATAATCTCTTTCGTAATGAAATTTTCAAGTAGTCCGGGGAAGGGTCGTTATGCGGAAAGGTGTGTGAATAAATAAAGGAAAAGCATCATCATCCGACGCTCACTGTTTCCAGCTCAACGAGGACATCAACACCTACTTTGCGTATGCCTAAATCCTCTGAAATGTGTATTTACTACAGGAGTTACGACATTCTAGATAGTCTTTCACCTTCCAATTTCACAGCGACTTAGGAACCTTCCATTGTTCTCTATATGCCGTATTACTGTACAATTACACACGTATTACAAACCTGGGAAAACTGAAGCAGGGACTGAAATCGTTCAGCAAGACCGTAAAAGCCACATTTCAGGTTGTAAATTTTCGTGAATGATCTAATCGCAACAAAGTTCTCTATTCGAATATGTAGGCAGAAAATGGGATCTAATATGCAGAGAGATAAAAGGGAGCATGTTCTTTCACTGCCATTTTCCTATCAGTTAAGTTACACTACGACTGCTTTCCTCATCCATTAAAATGCTACAAAAATTGCCGCAATATTTAGAATGATGATTTTTAATGTGATGAAACTCGCACAAAAATCCTAAGCGAAATAACAATGTCATACAGAGTTATAGTGAAACGTTACATTAATTTTCACACATAGTATCTAGTAATTTGCTACGCCATAATTGCCATTATATTATTCTTTTGCTATTATTATTTTCTTACAATGCAAGTAGAATGGACTAGAGAAACTGTTACTGTCCATGTATTAATCTCTAGCTATATGTAAATCTCTCAGGAAGTACAGTAATTTTGGATTATTTATTATGTCTTTAATATTAATTCCATGTATTTTATGTAGCCTAAATAACTACCGTGCATGTTTCTCTTATGCCCTACGCAAGTGACTAACTTTCATAAATGTAATGTTTCTCTCATACTGTGTTCATTATTTAGCTTTCAATTCAAACATATTCCGCACATTCAATAATTATTTTTGTATTATTGTTACTCATCTTACTTGTATGAAATTTTTGTATGCACTACTTATCTATTGCCTTATTTGAACTACTACACTTGTAATCATTCATCAATTTTCGGAAACCATCCCGTCACTCAACGGAACTCCCTTTGTTTTCCTGCTTCATGAATAAGCTGACAAGAAACGGAGGATCGGCTTTTCCGTCCAAATTTATCAGAATCGTAAAATGATGCTTGGCCATTACTGCTCTGAATGGAGCGATTGTGTTTCTGGATTGCCAAGTCCCAGTTTTATTTCCTAGATCTAATCAAATGCGAAAAAAGTGAGTTTTTCAAAGGATTCCAATGCTATACACTCTCTCTCCCATTTTTCTCCTTCTATAAAGTTAACCCTTTCACCCATAACTCACTTTTAGGGTTACACAGATCATAATGGGATGAAGGTACAAAATATTTACCTATATAATCGAGCTTATAGGGATCAACGTCTTCATAAACAAGTAGGAAATTTGTATGACAGTATTTATCCCCAAAACAAGATACAGGAAGACGCACAGAGAGTCAGTGAATGAAATAGGCATACATATATAAACAATAAATAAAATCTGTCTAATATGATTATGACGGAAATGATAGAATAATACTGCGTGCTAATACGAAGTGACTTTTGACTTCCGTTCCTACTCCCCTTCCTTCTCATAAATATCCCATGGTCTTTGAAGACAGATATACAGACAGGGAGAAAGAGAGATGAGTGAAGCAATAGCTGTGCACTTTCTGAGGACAAAAAGACAATAATAGAAAGCAGTAAAAATCGTAAATGAAAAGACAGTTATACACTTCATACGATATATTGTCTGCGCCTCTCGCCATCATTCTACCATGTTACTGCTGCTTCCCTTTCTATTGTCAACCCATGAACCTCCATCATCACCATTTCTCTCTCCTTTTGTCTTCAAGATTGCATCATATTCTCACGTTATATTGTGTATTCCTTTATTCAATATCCCGCAATAATAGACATACAACTACCATTCACACGTATATTCCATATTATAGGTATATTTCATGAAAGAAGAGGAAAAAGAAGGAGGACCAAAACACATGATACTTCATGTGGCTTATTGGAAGCGAGCCATGCCATTTATAATAATAATATTATTATTATTATCATTACACGAGGGATGAAGAGGAAAAAGAAGGGGACGTAGTGTGACGATAGTAATATAACTGCAATCATCCTCTCGGAAACGGCTCACAATCTCATGCTGCTTTGTCTACTTACTAGTACTATTATCCACGCAGTGGATTTTCTTTTGAATTTTCAAAATAATATGGCTCTCTGGAATTGTGAACGAGTTTTAGTATGTATATGCATGAATATGTGCATATGTATATGCTCTTTAATATATGGATACTACTCCAGACTGCTAGAGTGCTTTCCCTTTCTCTCCTTATTCTTCTTCTCCTTCTCCTATATTTGTGAACAACTTGAATGAACAAAATGTTTTATGAGTTTACAGTATTACTGTTATTATTTCCAAGCATGACGAAGCAGAGAGAGAGTCGCACATACTCTCATCTTTACAGTTACAAGACTCATAGTATGGTATATAATGGTATCATATCGTCATCATCAACATCTCTCCACACTCCTCCACTGTCATAAATGGCACTGCTGGATAATAACATACATGCATTGAGCGAATAAACTTTGTTTGTAGCCATAAAAGCAAAAGTGTGCATGTCTCCCTGTAGTATAGAGTAATATGTAGGTATGTAGGTATTTAAAATCGACATCGTGTAACTTCATCCCAGAAAAGAAATAGTCGACAAAATATTATGCAGTTAGAAAAACAAGAGTATATCGCGCACATATAAGCTCGGATGAAAGGAGAGCGCACGAACATAAACTCTTGTGGAGAGCGAGAGAAGAGAAATCACCAATGGTAGCAATTTTCGTACATTTATTAAGGAAATGGGAAAGTAATTCTTAATATGATAGTTATATCATGTCGAGAGAGAAAGAAAGAAAGAAAGCAGGAGCGCTTTGTTTTTGACATACCTTCTCCATTTCTTGTGCAAAACAATGCCATGTATTTACTGTTTTCTTGTGATTCTCACAACAAAATGTTGTTCTTTATTGCTTATCTCTCTCCTCTGCAATTGACAATAATGATGGGCCTTGTGCGAAACTGATATTATTTGTGATATCATACTTTCCCATCTTCTAATGTACCTCCCTTGTTATTTTCTTACTTGCTCGCTCACTACTACCACCGCTACTCACGACGGTTGACGGTGAAAATTCTCAAGAAGCGTGACACATCACCCACTAGAGGAGCATCGTGTTTTCCTTGCAGTGCGCCTTTTTCCCCGTCGATGTTGTTTTTCAAGACTGTGTATTTATATGTGCATGTCTGTTTGCGATCTAGATGTTATTATTATTGCTTTCTCCTGGCTTTCTAGATGTTACATGTCAAGTGAAAGAAAAAGAGAGGAAAGGTAACATTGAGTTCTTTCTTGTCTGCTTTTTATATTTCAAAGACATTAAAACACTGGTGTTGGCAGTTCCGATATCAAGTTACCATCTCCTCTAGATTTTTTAAACACTCCATGTCCGAGTACGATTGCTTTCTCTTCCTTCTCGAAAATCATATCAGGAGCAATGATCTTTTTCGCTCATTGCCCTGCGAAGAGCTTGTATGAAGTATCATTTGAGTTTTCTTGTGTGCTTTTTTTGTAGCTCAAGTTAAGTTGTGAATCTGTGTATGTATATATGCATGTTGGTGTGGTGACTATACACGAATTGATGCACAATAGTAGCTAAGTACACAAGCACACACGTTTGGTAATGGTATTATCATTGTAAAACATAATTCAATTGTTTCAGCAAAAATGCAGCGGAGCGGACTTTTTTTTAAGTTTGCCAAAACTATGGTCAAGTTAGTATGGAACACGACTGGAAGGTTTTGCTCAACTACTTGCAAGTTTAAATCACTAATAATATATATTTCCACGTCTGGTGGTGAACATTAGAAGCATTTTAGCTTCCTAACTACTGAAATCCTACTAGGTGTCTACGATTTATATGTGTGTATCCAGCTTGCTACAAATTCTCATATATAGGTAGGTATTTTTTGATATTATTGAAAATGCAGCAGCGATTATACTTGATGCGGTATTAAAAGTGAGAAGTATGCAGGTACAATAGACCTTATACCAATGTAGTGAGAATAATGGCACAAACAAAAAACACGTCTACGGAAAAACTGTTTACTATGAATTATTATTGCATGGAGGACAGTACAACTATTATCATTACAGTAAATGTAGCTACATTAGACGAATAAACTGTTGCTACGTCTATTATTTTAACTAACGACATTTTACGATCTGTGTTTTTAAAAATTGTAACGACTATTTGGTAACTCTCCGAGTGAATGACTCACATTACATCACAATCTAAAAAAGACAACTCTATAGAATACATTTTAAATTAACACTCTTCCATGTTCAACGTTTATTCTGACATCTCTACAGTTTTCACTTATCCACAAAGACAGAGAATAGTAGTCGAGTCGACTATCTTTTAAGGAACGATTATAACAACATTTTTTATAATGCCTTTTTCTAAAGTATTGCTATTCCAAAGACGCTAATCACACTATGCTAAATTTATTTAAACTTTGTCCTATGACGACTCTAGAAAAATTTAATTATTATTAATATTATTATTAGTCAGCTTCACTAACACAACTACTATAATTCCTCTATAAACCGAGTTTTTGTTCGTCACATAGAAAAATACCTGATACGAAGGAAGACAATTGACGATTATACTTTCTTTAAACATTGTAAATGTTACTTTCTCTCATCTAAAAGACTAGAAAACGCTAAGAATGAAATTTTCAGTAAGTACTATTGTACATATATATTATGTATGTTCGTAGGTATGCTTAGTAATTTCGAGTACAAAAGGGCTTGCATTTTGTCCGTGCTAATGAAAGTTTTTTTTAACGTGAGTTATATTTTTCTGAATCTCTTCTCCTTTTCATCATGAAAAAATATATTACACGTAGTGTACATCTACCTTTCCGTAATAAAGTCAACTGTTTGATCACTAACGTCTACTGTAATAATATGATATTTTGATGATTCGTTAAAATAACTGTTATTAATCTGTAATTAGACTCTATGCAGTCTGTTAATTTGTTTAAGTCCGTTTCTGAAAACAAGTTAAAAATTCTGCTTGAACTCTTCCTCCTGATTATTGTACTAACACTTTCTCTCTCTATATATCTATCTCACTATTAAATAATTGTTCTCTCTATTTTATTCTATTTTTTTTAATCTGTCAAATATGTAGAGTTTATTGCTTTAGTCATGTCATTTTTGATTAAATGCATCATAATAAGTTTCGATTTTTTGATATCATCAATTATCTTTTATAAGCCACGTTTAATATTTGAGAAAGATAACATTATTAGTTTGAGATTGATCCTCGTTCGATGAATTATAAGTCTGTAGCAGCCCTTTGTGTTTCTGCAAATTTGTTTGGTTCTGCATCGAGTACTCACTGACCCACTACAACACTAACTATTTTCTAAACCACACACTAGTGATTATACAAAAAATATTATTATATTTATTTTAGTTTTTGATTTCGTCACTCAATCTTGGCACCATGTGTGCGTTCTAAAATCTAAACTTGCACCAAACGTCTACATCAACCAAATTTAACTATATCCGCTTATGATAACAATAACAACAACAACAACAACTTGTTCTCTAAATATGATTACGCTTCCTGTATACTTTTTTCTTTGGCAATACCACTAACACCAATGGCTGGGTTAGGTGGCACATAGTTTTAATTACAACCCCTGACCTGACCCATAGTTTCCCTGCAGTAATATACAATGTAGCTGTTCACTATAGTCTTTTCTTTTTGTCTTTTTTAAGTTGGAGATTGTAGTAGAGTGTCAACAATTGACTTTCACCTACACTGAGCTAAACTAGTATCTACACAACAAGTTTTATTTATCCTAAACTATAGTAACATAATTAATGTGTGCCTCATAATCTATCAGTAAATACAATAAATTATACGTCCATTACCGCAGTCACCTTGTATTTGCATTGCGTGTGCATTGAATTGCCTTTTGAATATAGCGAATGCCGCAATTTTTGCGATGCAAACCCAATATTTAAATACTTTAGGTTAGGTTAAGTTTCCACGAAAAAAGATGTTTAAAACACATACCTATATGCATTTAAACCTATCTTCATAGTTATGCATTTCATGGTGCCCAGTTTTACAACAGTTTTTGTATCATTGACAATCTCTGAATCTTGGGCACTCAATGAGTATTTCATGCGTTTCGAAATCTTTCCTTTCATGACATATTTATCAAATTAGAAGGTATGTTTTCCTATATTATGCACTGAAACTACTGGCGTTGAAACGCTAGCTAACATATATAAAAGGGCAGTAAAAATGGTAGGCTCCAAATTATCTGTAACATTTTTTATGCAAATGTTTCCAGATATTCTCACTGGTAAAAGTTGACGCTGCTGCAACTGCTTTCATACCTACATACATTAGCTTCTAATATGTGCAGAGTAGATATTTCTAATTAAGACAAGAAAATACTTAACGTGCTTTAATTAATGTTTGATAATGCACGATAGTAGCTTAATTATTTGCATGGAAGTACGAAACGAATACTGTGTAGTGGACGTAAATTAATGAATTGTACAGTATAATGAAAACTCCTATAGCATATTATGTACGTGTGAGCACACTTCATAGATTTATAATAATAAGAAGACCTATAAAGTTTAATCAACCTGGTCAGAAAAATCATTTATGCGTAATACAGAAAAGTACGACTTCTAGTAAATCTCCATAATTATTACTACGACTAGATCATCTATGATAATTATAGTCATCTAGCATCCATAATAATCAATACTGTCCTTCTGTGAAGTATACTATGCATATAGTAGTACTGTAGTTTATAGAAATGTTAATGATGCATTTTTGATATTTAATTGAAATTATGAATCGTTCATCATTTACATCATTGTCATCTGAAATGTTACTGCTCCTCCTTCGTTCCGTCAACTTTACGGCTCAATTATAATGTTTTTTGTGTTCGTTATTTTAGGATGACGGCTAATAATTGTAATGATAGCAGTGAATCGAAATTATTGTTATTATCATTATTATTCTGTTCCCAAGCATAAAATTCGCTTTCAACCCAGTTATGCTTTGTAAATTAGATTTTGGGTTAAGTTTTTCTACCCGACTGCATGCCTCGTCCCTGTGTGCATAATATTATTAATATTTACTACTGTACGCCAACCGAGCCACGTTTTTTAGCTGCTATTACTAATAGTCCGACCGAACTGTCTTGTGCGAATGAGCCATGAAGTATTCTCTTCTCTACCAGAAAAGATAGGTCCCCATGAAACACATAATATGTTCTATATATTCTAAACCTAAACAAACCACTAATTATACAATTTATTTACCTTTCCCCCATATAATTAATAAAATATGGTACAGCTCTTGACTTTCCTTGATGAGGATGATAGTAATAATTATAACAACAAGAACAATGATATGAATGTAAGGATATATAGGTATACATAATAATATGCAGATATGTATATATTTTATGCAATAATGTACTACATCATCATCATCAGTGCTCTGTAGTGAAAGTCCACACACAGCATATTTTGAAAATGATATCATCTGTTATGTGGCATGAAGAGGAAAAGTTAAGCTTTTACTTTCTTTATAACCCACTAAGCTAGTCTACAAAATACTTGATTTCCTCTAAGGAGAGATAAAAGTCTATAATATATGTGTAGCTTAGATTGTATTCTTGTTACCTACTGTATAACTCTCTTTGTAACACACATGACACACGTAGGTATCTACATAGTCGTTAGAGTTTCTTTTAGTATACGTGTCATCACAATGGAGAAAGTCTTTCATACACGCTTATTTTTCTGGGTTGTTATGTTTTTTTTGTTTTTCTTGTACAGAAGTCGAGTCTAGATGAACTTTTTTTCGGAGGCCGGCAATTCATGTCTCACTTGTCTTGCTTCCTTTATTTTAGGGCTATTTTATGGCAACAGGAAAATGCCCATATTATCATTATTATTATTATTATAACTGAGTGAATTGGAAATACGATCCTGGAAATTTAGACGGATTGGAGATAAGACGGACTGAATTACTTTACTTTCACAATAAAATGATAATACAGATAAATACGTGTATTGTAACAATATGTGCTTTTCTTTTCTTTGGATTTTGAATTTCGTTTGAAAGAATGGACTACTGTTTTCTCTTTTCTTCAAAGCAGTAACATCATATCATCATTAATTAACTCCCTGCTGCTCTAGCTTGTTACTTGATAATGAAGAGAAATCGTTAATTGTCTTATAATGTTTATGTTCCTTTTTCCCAAATGATGTCCAGCAGTAGTAGTAGTAGTTGATGTAGCAGTGGTAATGGTAAGTAACACTCGTAGTAAGTTCCTGCCATTGCCTATTACACTTGCTTTCGTTCTCGAGTAATAATCCAATTTTTGTCTTTCATTTGTTGTTATTATCGATTGATACGTGTACGTAAGTTGGAAAAAAACTACATACCAGGCTAACTAATGTGTACATATATAATAAGTACCTTTTCAGTGTGTTTTTAGTCCACTAAATACAAAAAGTTATCTTCTGCAGGCTACTAAAAATACTGGTAATAGCAATAACAATGAAGTATGTACTTCGCTACAATGACAATAGAAAGTCGTAGATGGTAAACCAGTTAGAGAAAGTAAGCTGCTGTAGCTGCTGCTGTAGTTTCTATTAATGATCGTCGACTGTAGTGTTGTTTCATGTAAAAAATAAGAAAAAAATGGTTCCGCTGACAAAAGACTGGCTGGTATTCTTTTTTTTTTTCTGATGTTCGTTTTTCATATCCTTTTATATAAAGTCTTTATTAAACTCAAAAAACAGTTCCAGAGAATGCTTGCTTATGCTTACTCTGATGAAGATACAAAAAAATCAGGTTATTTATTCTTGAATCTTAATGAATAGCAGTAGTAGTAGTAGTTACTAATTTACTCAGTCGTATAGAATAATAGTAATAATGACCAGTGGCAGAAGAAAAAAATAAATTCGACCTGAAATCATTCCATTATAAAAATCGTGTCAATAATCTCCTTCATCTTATAGTATTGTAACGCGTATACTAAATATGTATTTATAATTGTCTTTTTAAACTTATCGGGAATTTATAATAAAAATAATAATTATACTTAATAAAACGTCTCTTGTTGCAAGTTACAACGATATTTTCTTCTCAGTAATTTTGAACGTATTATTTATGTATACAAGAAAGATCATCTCTAAATCATCACAACCTTTACGTCAATTTTTGGTGCAAATAACTATCTACATTATTTTGTCTCTACTTCTGACACCATTAGTATCGTATCCAATGCCTTTCTTTGCAAACTGCAATTAAATATAGATCTCCCAAGACAACCTACAAAAATTTTCGTCATATCAGTGATAGGAAATAAACCATTTACCACATATTATACATGAAATAACCTGAATTCTGAAAGGACAAATGCGAACGTTTGTTTGTTGTAAACATTCAGCTGTCTTTGAAAAAAACACTCGGTTGTTGCTATCAAAAGGATGTAAAATACTTACACAACCATCAGCCCAAACGTATAATTTATACTGACTTGTTTTTTACTTTGATGCAATCTAATATAAAAAATATACAGATCAAGATGTAAATGTTTTAACACAAAAAAAGTTGCTTTCTTCGCGTAAAATACAGGAGCACCATATGAATGACGTGCATATAAGTACGTCTAAAGCTTGACATTGCCTAGTCGTGTCAACAACTCTGGTTTGTTTGACATTTTCTAGCCGATTAATCAATATATATTGCAAGTATATATTGCTGTCGATATTCTAATGTACACAAGTGTGTTTTTGTTTAAATTGTAGCAATGAGTTTTGAAGCATTTCGATGATTCCCTTTGCAAAATCGTGAAATGGGTTTTTTAAAGAGCTTTTGATGGCTCTTCTTGCAAAGCTAAAAACTTGATGCCATTGAAGCAGAATACAGCTTCTGGTTGTAAATATTATGTAATATAATTTTATTATATCTCTACGTATAAAGCAATGTAAAGCCTTTCTATCTGATTGGAAGAGTCGCACATTCAGATCCTGTTTGTGTGTATTTATGTACATATTATTTATATTTATCAATGTGTGCATATTAACATGTATGTAATACTGAATTATCCTTCGTCATTATTGCCTCCTTGAAGGCATTTTAAATCCTCTTCAGTGCAATATTTGCAATCTCCTTTTTAAAAGCCTGAAGTTGTAGTTGAAGTGATACCATTGTCCCTTCTATCTGCAGTACTCATTTTTTGCAAGTCTTCATGGTGTGGTTTAAATGACATGTATGTATGTTAAACAACCTATTGAAGAGTGATTTGGAAAGGGAGACCACAGCATTGTGCCGTTGGAGGGTCTCAAATACCTACAGCCTGTATGGGGAGCATAGTGAGCCCCACAGGGTTGATCGTAATACCAGTGGTATGAGTGGCTGGGGCACTGTGATTAGTAATCACCCCAAAAACATTCTTATGAGCCAGGTAAGGACTTGTCGCAGTATGCTCGAGAGTGGACAAGATGTGATGCGTCCGCGAGCTGCCTGATGACGAATGTGTGGCAGCTGCTGCCGTAGCTGTGGCAATGGGGATCGCATAAGGAGTGTATCGGATGGATGTCGGGGCCGCCGTATGGGTAGCGGCCGTGCCTATTGGCTGGAATTAGAATGAACACACCATAGCTTGCACCACGCGTTGACACCCTCGTCTTGGCTAAATTGGTAGGCAACATTACCTCCTTTGGCTGGGCCTTCTTGCATTCCACCTGCAAAACAATAAACACCTCACTCAATATCCAGTCACCCGTGAGGTCAAACAAGTACAAACAAACAAAGAGAGTGTACAGCAAGTCTCCAGTCAGTTGTACTTGAGGTGTAAAAGTCGATGCCATCAATGGCCTCACTGACACCGTTGATTTCGAAATTTTAAAAAGTATAAGAACATACGCGCAATGCAGTCATATTCAAAATACAAAACTTCTACTTACCATTTTGTTGTTGATTTCGTGGAAATGTATTTCGCACACTTTATCTACGACATCTTCATTTTGGAACGTAACGAATCCGAAACCTGTCAATCAAAGAGAAAAACGAACGAAAACAACCTATCACATTTCATATACATCCACATTTAAATAAAATCCATTCAATATTGCAGACACAACAGATTCTTTCTCGTGCCTACTTCCTACACACCAATATTTATTTTTTCTAGCAACCATGATTTTTTGTTTGTATTTTGTACGTGTATGAACCTCTAGTGCAACTCGATACTGTTGCATATTATAGTCAAGTATATAGTTGCGTAACACTGTCTGAAACTGATTGAGCAGAGTGAAAAGAACAGTCAATCAGTCATTTTCCTCAAAATGTCACTTTCATCCTTTCATTCAGAATGTTTGATTAAAGAAAAGAAAAACAACTTTTTGAATGTATACTATTTTTGACATTTCGCCGAAAGGAATGCTTAAAACATTGCAAAAGTCATTGCTGTACTAATCTCATCCTTTCTAAAAAACGATAACAAAACATCCGAAATTCCAATCCCATAATAGCTGTATCACAATCTTTGTAACAGTCAAAGGTTAAGCCACCAAGTATGTTTGCTCATGAGAAGTTCAAAACGCGCACTCCATTTCAATGAAGTCGTAGCGATACATGTAATAACTTCAAGTTCAACATGAGATAATCCCACCGTCATCATTTCACTTCAAGTCAGCATATAACTCGGCTTAAAAAACTTGTGTGACGACTGACGATTAAGTACTTAAGCATATCATATAGCCTCTGCCTCATCTCAGCATATCTCGCAAGGTGTAGATAAAAAGCGTTATTGTAGTCAAGGTTTAATGTTTTGAATGCACATCAGCGTCATGAAGAAAAAACGACGAATGACACCTTCGGAGAAAAAATAATAATTACCATCACATATATGAGTTTCCATTTGCATGCATGCCCACACAGGATATATTTGTGGAAGATACAACGACGACGCATCCTCGTCTTCTTCTCTTCTCGCTTTTATTTATTCTGTAGTGTGGTTGGAATAGAAAATAGATCACATAATTTCAATTTGAACATTTTTCTTATTCTTCATCTATTCTCTTCTTGCTCCCACTCAAACAACGTAACCGTCAGTTGTCTTTTTCACTTGCGCTGCTCCGCTTGCGTCAAACATACGCAACAAAGTTTTATCGTATCAAATTTAAGAACACTTGCATGCATGTACTCAGCCATGTACATTCTCAACTCTGAAGATCATACCGGCGGATGAATATTTAAACTCTATACAAGTCATGTGAAGACAGAGATGGAATACCGTGTGCTGGCATTTTTACCCCGTATTATACGTTCCACTTGATGAAACAGTTCTGCATTTTATTTTTCGATACGTGATATGCGTGCTCCTAGCCAACTAAAAATTTGCTTCCAAAGAATACGAGATTACGTATGAATAAATACGTTAAAACACAACTACAAAATCATAACAAGGTGATACACGATTTACAATATTGGACTGTGTACAGTTTCCCCATTAAACTCCAACAAAGTTCACATATAATTTTTTTTCAAAGAAGCATGAGGAAAAACCAGCAGAAATCACGCAACATGAGCCCATAGCAATATAGCCCAGTAGCGAAAGTCCGTACTTGGGTCAAGATTTCTCCGTACATTGACTTCTATTCGTATTCTCTTTTTTATTAAAAAATTTAATTGTTTACAATTTTAATCCTTCATAAAGTGCATTTTTAAGATTCCTTAATAAAATTAATATTTTTCTTAGTCGGAAAGACGTGCATACAATCTCAAGAATAAGTACATATGTGAATTATTATGTCGCTACAAAATAATGCGCGCATAAAATTGTACAATGCAAAAAAAAATCTTTTTTTTTTCTTTTTTTTCTCTCACTTTACCTTCTTCCTTTTGTCGCGTGTTTTTGCCTTTTCGCTACGTGCACATAAATAAAATGTGATACTTGTCTATTCGAAGAGCGCATAATATTCTACACCACTGGCAACACCGCCACCACTGGAATTGGTCGTGTGTTGTTGTGTGTGGAAAAGGAGAGGAAATCCTTCGGGAGAACGCTGAGGAAAGGTAGAGAGAATAGAAGGAAAAGAACGCAAAAGTGCATAATATATAGCAGTAGTACGTAGTATGTGCAGAAGCATGAATAAATTCACACACCGACAGTAATGGGAGAAACCAGCAATGACGGGAACAACAAAAAAAAATACGAACGCAGCTGAGCCGAAGTATGCGTGATGCAATACAAGTGTATGAACCCTTTTTTTCATACTACAACATATACTTTGTCTGAATGCCAACCAAAAAACGCTGCTTGTTTGTCGAGTACATTTATTTACCACCGGCTTTTTTCTCTCTACTGGAAACTCATGTTGTGTGTGCCAGTGCCAGTCATTGTGTCATTTTCCAGCTTTTACAATGACCCTCACAAAAATAGTGCCGATTTGTCTACGAAACACATATATATACGAGCAAGCACACCATCGAAAAAATAATCATGTAATATTTATGGATTGGGAAGCATACAGAAGGATTGAGAGAAATAACTTCTAACGTTCTATGCAGCATATTATTATACGAGCGTATATGATTATTCGCGTATTGGCTAAATTATGCATGAAAATTTTGCACCAGCAACACAGTTAGCAAAGTATGTTTTCAAATATGTATAGTTAATCATTACATAAAAACTATGATGAACTTGGGGTGTCAAGCATTTCAAATAGAACCTCATCGCTCCTCCACTCTCTTGGAAAGATACTTGAAAGAACACAGTACAAACTGTCAGTACGTGAAATAAATCCGTCGTTTCATGAAGTCGCCTACCTTATTAACATTATTTTATGCGTTTCCATTTGACTCGATTTTTACTTCAATATATTAGACTATTGAAACACTTAACTGTCTAATGTCATACAAATTTGAAAAAAGAATTGAGATTGTCAATAATTTTTATTGCTTTTCCTGTAAAAACGCCCCCAAAGAAACTGAAAAAATTTTGATGCAATGGATTCTTCCCAGATTTAACAAATAACACAAAACACGATTGATTATTTAATCTTATCTTTGAGATTCGATTCATTGAGATGCCAATAGACCTTAAAAGGGAAATCGATTGGAAAGGAACTTAATGTCCCCATAAAAATGTATACAAACAGTTTACATTTAAACACGCATAAACAGTGAGATGTGTTTGTCTGGGTAAATGATGCTAATGCCTATATATTAGCAGGAAGAGCAGAAATAAATGTAAATACTTACAATTCACATTGATCGCTCGTCTCTTAAACCAATTAATATTCTCCAGAGACTGGTGACAACGAATTAGAGACGACTAGCTTTACCTTTACCTTTTCATCCCAGTTGTAATTCAATGCACACTTTTCCGAGAGAAAACGTTTCCCCTTCCAAAAATCTGCTAAGAGAGCAGCAAAAACCTCATCATCCTCGTGTGTACGAGCTACATGATAGTAATGATGACGATGATTGTGCAATGTCTAGCTTCTCGCTGTTGTTCCGTGCTTACTCTAGAGTTTACGCTTTTCAGAAATATATAGGAGCTCCAGCTTACTCACAGCTCCTCTCACTCTCAAATAACGAGAGAGAGAAAGAGAGATACAGGGGAAAACATGGAGCACAGTAGGATTTACATTCTCTGCCGTTAAAAAGCACGGCGCCTCCTTTATGATCAACATTACGAAATCGGAGAATTGAGTTTTTTTCTTCGAAATATACCTGTATCCATCCCTCCACATGAAATACCGAACATTTTCATTGCTCTTCTGATATGTGATTGCGCTGTGTTTGAGTGTGTTTCTATATGTACATTATTTTTTGGCTTGACCTCCATAATATGATTATTATGCATGCTTTATCCTGAACAGAGAGGCAGTTAAGGAAAGCTGGAATGGCTGGGATGTTACATCATAACAATATCCTGTGTGCTCCGTTTCGTGCGCACATTAAAATTACTACCATCACCATCCCCACTGTACCAACAACATGCATGTTACCGAATTCAAATATTGCATTGAGTCACGAATACAAGAAGAAGAAAAAAAACGTTTACTACCGCACAACTACCACCATTGCTACTCTCCTGTGACAGTGAATGGAATTCACCAATGATGAAAAAATGGGAGTGAGTGAGAATCATGATTTCGTTTCCTCACTTTTTTTATTTTTCCTCTCTATCCTTCCCTGCGATACCACCTACTACTACGACAACAATGACTCCTCTTTTGTATAAAATGTAAGAGTTATGCCCAATTTTCCCAAGCTGTGTGGTTGGTGACCGACTATGCTACCATTTCTGCTGTGACTACATTTCTTCAATAAGTACATATTGCTGCACTGTCTATCTACTATATGTCGTTCCCGGAATGTCGTGCTGCTGCCTTTGCTAATATCCCAGGAGAGTTGTGGTAACGGTTTGTAATACTACCCATATCTTCTTAAAGGATGGATATATTTGCGCTTATTGCCAGCACACACACACACACAAGAAGAAGTGGCTTCAGGTGTTTGTACATGGGAATGTTCATTAGCATACCAGTGGCACTCTTTGGCATTCTTTGCCTTCCATTTTTTTGCCAATTAACGAATGAAATCATTTTCTACAAATCGTTACGGCACAGTCACAGCTACCATACTCTTGGAATACTTAAGAGAAGCGCCTCTTTCTCTCTTGCATTTTGTGAGCGAGGAAAGAAGGAGAAGAGAGTGAGCAAGAGTGAGAGAGAGAAGGAATGACTACAAAAACACGACGCTTTTGTCTAGACTTTTGCGAGTTTTGGTTCGGGGTACCGCAATTACGAATAGTATACGTAGTTTACATTGCCAAGAGAAATCGTTCTTCTGGCACAATTTTACAAGTAAATGGTTTGCAACACACTTTATGCCTTCTCTCTATATATATTTATTATACGACATATTGTTGTTATGCCCGATAGTAAAGTAGTAAAAACTTAAGGTCTTCGCCCAACTTGAAGCAGCAGCAGCAGCGGTGGTCGTAACAAACAGCAGCTAGTAGTAGTAGTAGCGGAGCAGTGTCTCTCGCGTGTCTCCAATGTTTTTCTAAGCATGTTGTTGTGGACAGAGTAGAAGACATAGTACTAGTATTCCGTTACTTTTTACCGTTAGTTAGTTAAGCAAGTTTTTCTGGTATTATATCTGGTATCAAAGACACAAACAAACACATGCACACACTTACATGATTAAAGACGTACACATAAAACTTTGGTTTTACGTATTAATTTATCTTGCGTCTATGCTTTTCAAGGATTACAACAACTACTACTATTACATCTTGTCCATAATTTTATCTTCAATATTATATCCCCGTTACTGTTAATTTCAATTTCCATTAATAGTGGCTCGGCAACAACCAAAAACTAATAAAATGACAAATTCAATCGTTGTACCCATTAGGCCATAAAAATTTGCATTTTGTTTTTCTTCCTGCTGCCTCTAACTGTCCTAACAATTGTAGTTGTGATGGTGCCACAAGATACATACTTATATATTTGCTATCATTTCCTGCAGCCCTCATAAGCGGTTTTATGATTCCTATAATGGTCATTCATGCAACTTATTTTGTTGCTGTGAGTGACAATAAACGTCTCCTTTGGAGCAATACTCCACCTTTCCTCGACGAGGCACACATATAGGCAGAAACCATGAAACTATGTATGTTTACACTTTACGAATGTTGCAATCATCTTTGAAAAGCATTTATTTGCTTTACTCCATAGTATAGCGCTGCTGACAATCCTTTTGTGTTCCGTCCCATCATCATCGTCACATACACTAACGTAAAAAATAATATGCATTTCCATCAGAATATTCTTTGCTCCTCACTCCTTCCAAGCGAGTGTAAACCAACCTTCCTTCCTGGCGGAAGAAAAGAAACGAGAAAAAAATGTTTTACGGAAACTAGCTTCATTTTTCCGCCTAATCTCTCATAAAATATCATACCCTAGCTCACAACTAGTATAATAATATGGAATGAATGAAGTGTTCAACCTTTCAAAACCGACAGTTTGCATTTGCAGTACTCCATCACCAACGCGAAAAAAATCGTCTCTGTCAAAGGTCAAAATAAACTTTCTATTTCGTTTTATGACGTTGCTTATGCATATAATATGTACAATGTATAAACGTGAGTATCTAATAAACGAGCTCAAGCATTCTAAAATTACCATTCTTCACATCGGAGCCAAAATAACAGCACCCGGATACACACAGAAAAGACCAGTCGTATGCTTCGAAGACTACTCTTTCTTTAGAGATGGTGATGAGAACAAAACTACAAAATGCATTCAGCATGTAATATATCATATGTCATATATTCTAGAGGAACCATCTTCCCATAATGTTTAAGCACGCATGTAAATATGTACTTAATATTAAATATCTCTACTTCTAAAACACATTTCATTTGGCAACAACTTTTGAAGACGAGTGGAGAGAGAGAGAGAGAAAGAGAAAAAATCGGGCATTTAAGTAATGAACGGCCTCATGCAGGAGAGGTACAAGCAAACCAGTGGATGCATAAAAACTTTCTGATGATAATGATGTGAATGCTAATGATGCTTCTCTCTCTCTCTCTGACTATTTTTGTAGAGCATCAGGGTATTCAGAATAGTTGTGCTCAAACATAAATTGTTGCCTCCACAACTCCAGGCTTTAAAGTGTAGCAGCGTACATTAGTTAGAAGAAGGCGTATAAAATAATGTCTATTAAGTCTCAAAACGACAGACAGACAGACAAACGCCAAAAACCGATGCAGAGCACTGGTTCTGCTCTCTCCCTCTGAGTAATGACTGAATGTGTGTGTGCATTCGTAATTTTCATCATAGCATTATTGTGCAAACACAAAAAGGTACTTTAACTGGCTGTCATAGATTTGATGCATTAATGTTTTTCTTTTTGGATCTTGTTGTTGTTACTACTTACCACCATCATCATTATTATTACTTGTTATTATAATGCTACAATACAATGGAGAGTCTATGTGTTTGGAGTGTATATGGAGGAAGTCGGCTCCGACGGACTCTCTCAAATTTGACTTGAGTTTGAAGCGTTGTACGTGAAGAGAAAATTGTATAAAGCTGACATGCATCAACTTGCTTGATAAACTGTTTGCATGAAGTAGAGGGGAAGGAGGAAGTTGGAAGATATATTGTGCTTGCATTTGGGATACAAGACCGAAGATGAAGGCGAAGAAGGGAGGAAAGAACCAAGAAGAGCACTACTAGTAGCGTCTCTGTGCATGTAATACTCTTTTTATCCTACTGGCTTGGCTCATAACTGACTGATCTATCTGGCTATATGGACGTGTGTGCTTTTTTCTCATGCTCCAAAAATGAACTTACTTACGTGTGTACATTATCTTCATCACAAAACGAATGAAGGAGCAGACGAAGCGAAAGAAGAAGAGAAATGGGAACATTTTAGTAGTACCGGTAGACCACATACACCACATACATCTCTCTCTTTCGCTCTATGAGACTCCGTGCGTGACTCGGCATATAATGTATCGCTGCTCTCTCTTTCTTTCTGTCTGTCTGTCTCTCTCTCTCTCACCGTTTTGCTCTTCTAATCTGTATTATCTTCACACATCTGTTTTTTCTTGCAACTAAATGCACTGCCATAATGATGCTTTCGGTTGTTCCGTAGCAAATGATAATAATAATCATGTGAACGAGTATATAATATGCATGTTTCTATGAATATTATTATGTATGTGTTGTTTTGTGTGAGTTAGTGCTCCTCTGATTGCCAGTTCTAGTATTCCTCAGTCAACTCAACTCAAGTCATTTTTACTCTGATGTAAAGATTGCAGTTGATTTATTTGGCCTTAACACCTGCCCCGTATGTACATTACACGAGTTCAAGAGAGAGAGAAAACCACTATAATGCCTAGACAATAACTACATGTGTCTCTAACATTTATATTTCGAGCATGTATATTCATTTCTTGTGAGATGCATAGTATTCCAAAGCAAATAACTGACTTCTCTATAAGCCAGCCTACTTATATTTCAATTTGAAGAAGCGCAGAAAGACATTTTGAACATTTTAAATGTCTATTTTTAAAAATGTAATGAGCATGCGGCTCTTAAATTAGCAGTGAAAGAAATTCATCTCAATACCTGGTACATGTACCGCATCTTGTACTCTTGTCAACTCTGTGCAAAAAGTAAAATGCTCTCTTTGTCAACTCTCGCAAAGAGAGAGAGAGAGAGAGAAAGAGAGCATGTATTATGACTAAGTTTTTTAATAGTTAGAGAAATCCTCTTCGGAGCATAAGTTTCGTAATGGCATATTACCTAATCGTTTGAAAATTGTGTGACCCGATATGATTTATTTCCTGCTTTTAGGACAATCCTATCAAAACGGAAGACAAGTATCTTCATCATTTCATGTTGGATAACATACGGCCTCATTGCATCAGCAGTTTCTTATCCGACACACAGAGACAAACAGCATATTATATATGAATCTGCAAACAATATTAACATACCGCGTGGAAGGAATGTCTATTTCCCTTAAGAACGAAGCCATACAAAATTCAACTTGAGATTCAGTTTGTGCATAACCATCAATGTCAAAATATAAGTTGAGACGATACGCCCTGCTTATAATGTCATTTCATATATTACCTTCTCCCTTTCCGTTGATACGCATCGGCAAATGGGCATGGCTCTCGGCTCTTATCAATATTTTTATGCTTGAAACCCAGAAATTAATGTTGCATTTCATGTTTTTCCTACTCAACCTAAAAAGGATCAAGACTTGCATGAACGAAAAAATAAAACATGGTGACTTTGAGGATGTAACTCAAGACTTCATTTATCAATCACCAAGCTCATTTTAAATCAAATTTAACTTTGCTCACTAAAAATAAATTTATTGCATCAGTATTATGAAAGAGCAAAAGGACGGTCTTTATGTGATATTCCAACTATTTTATAAATATCTAATTGTCAGTGTTTTACGCAAGCTGGGTGATGAAATTACAAATCAGTCAGTTTTGGTTTCCACAAACCACATTAAAATATCCTATAGGCTCAGTTAGAGCAGTTGCATTTTATTACAGAAAAAACATCCAAATGATAAGAACATTTCTTCATTTCTACCACGAAAACATTTTTCAGCAAAGAAGTACACTCGAGTTGGGCAATAAAAATAATGCCACGTGTAATTAAAAGTTTTAATATCATATAAATTGGAAATAATGATGATGATGACACTGTATTCGTTTTCGCTGGATACACTGGGGAATAGTGTTTTTATATTTTCCTTCCTATCAAAAAATCAGCAAATGTGGAAACGGAAAGTGATGACGAAGCATGAAACCACCTATTTCTCACACTGTCATTTTTGGAGAAAATGGCATAGAATTTTTCCCCTTTCAACTTCCTTTTTTCCCTAAACAATTTATTAGAGAAAAATCATTTCGCGTCTATTTTTATTTCCTCCACAAATCAGCATGTTTACCAGAATACAACCGCATGTATGGCTAACCATTTGCTATATATTTAGTTTATATAGGATAGAGGAAAACATTTTGAAGTAAAAAACTCTTCATAATATTTGGACTTTTCACATTATATAAACACGCACTACACTCCTTCCCTAATGTGTTCTGGCATTTCAAGTGTGATATCAGACCTCATCCTCACATCATGTATTTTTCCTTTTCTAGGGAACAAACCATTCTGTGAAAAAGATTTAGACGTACAGCGATGCCACTTGGTATGAGAAAATTCCGAAATAAAGTGAAAAGAAACCTGAGAAAATATCTTTTTCTCCTGAATCCTCAGCTGTCCTCAACTCTTAAGCCAGAGGGTGAATTCTACAACAAAAAATGGAGCAGCCAGCTATCCATGTTGTCTTGTGAGTGTAAAAAGCATACTAAAGGAAGAGGCTTATGAAGAAAGTTAAATATGGCAAGAGAGAGAGAGAGAAGTAGACGATATGTAGTCAGTAAGAATTATAATGCATTGTATATTAGATATCGTCTCGAAAATGTAGATAGACTCTTCTCGATGGTTTTCAAACAAATACAAAGTATAAGCTCCCTTGCTTCTCGTCCGTCCCATAAAGTCACACAAGCTTTTAGTCACACAAGATCTTTGCACTTTTCTCCACTTTTAGTCTTACTTTTTTGTTCCTTCTCCTCCGCCTCCTACTCCCTTTCTTCTGGCTCTTTCTCCATGCCTGAATCTAAGTTTCATTTCATATAATTTTCCATTTCTGCTCTTTAAATTCTCTTACTTTCTATCCTCTAGCTCCCCATACACATTTCATTGTATGTTAGGAGATTCATATATCTTCGGGTTCCCTGTAGACAGGCAATAATACGCTTGGAATAGATTTATTTGTCAACGTTTTCCACTACATTTTGATTTGACAAAATCGCTAAAAAAGAAAGTTGTAGTGATAATCCATGTCATTTCAGAAAATTGTTTTTCTTTGTATAAATAGTATTTGGCAGGTTGTGTATGAATAAAAGATGCCATCAAAGTACACCATATTTTGTAATAATTTTGCAGTGAAAGTCGGCACACAACTCTCATCTTTTTGTATTTCTATGGGAGAAATTTATCGATTGAAGTTTAGTCAAATGAAATATATGCGAGGACATTCTTTATTTGCTGGAAAATTTCTTCCATGCGATCTATATCCACAAATAATATTATTCACATTAAGGAAGTTTCCTTTTGCTGTAAACATAAAGAGTTGATTAATGCAGCGGCTATTTACTTGAAATGTTAGCGCAATCAGAGGCAGCTATCAAAATATTTATGCAAATGGCTCGAAGGAATATATACGACAGATATAATCTACTGCCAGTAAATAGGCCTCTGGCAGTATTCACTAGAAGGGAAATAAAAAATGAATAGATTTACAGATACACATCCTTTCATTCATGATGAAAATTGGAAATCTTCTTTAGAGTTCTTCCAAGAATCCATGGATGTCGTCGGTACATTTTGAATTATAGAAGTAAACTTGCATCCCAAAAACGGCATGCTATTTATGATAGCAATATAGACGTGTATATATATATTCTTAGAGATAAATACATACACACTCGAGCAAGTCTGTGGATCGAAAGATACGTTTTGAGATATAGAGACCAATTGTAAAGATTAATAGAATTCCGATAGATAAGACGCGAGCAGTCATTTCCATAACCATCTTCCAAAATTTACTATCTTTCCCCTTTCTCTCATCTTGTTTCGGTTGGACCCCCTTTCGACTTTCTTCAGAGAAACATGGCCTATCTCTCTAATCCTTTCGTTTTAATGTAAGTGAAGTCGTAGTGGATACTTGAAATCCATGGGAAAGTATACCTACATACACGATTCCATTTCGTGAATTGCTTACGCTACATGCAAAACGAACCTGGTAAATATTTGGAGTTCTGTATTACGTGCATAAGGTGAGTGCATATTCATTCGGATAATAGGGAAGAGAAGGTGGAAGAAACGGGAACGGAAATGCCTATAGAAATGCGAGTTGCTCTGTGATGAAATTATGAAAATGGAAAAATACGAAGAGAAAGAGAGTGAAGAAAAAATCGAGAATAGAAATAATAAAACTTTTCTACATCCCCATAATATACAGCCACTACAGACATGCATAAAATCCACTAGTTTGAAATTTTCTATTCACATTTGCACCCAAGCAAAAACGTCATGTTAAGCAAATAAATAAATGGATTTGGTTATTTGGTATAAAATATCTATCTACACAGACACACCAGCGGAATAAAGTGAGCAGCGACCTAACTCATGTCATCTATTTAAAGAGGAGGACGGACTAAAAAAAAGAAGAAAAGTCAAAAGGGCTTTAGTGAAAATAGAAGCTTTTCATTTACAACTTTTCACTATTCATCTACATGAAATTCTGATTTTTCAAACTGGTCTTCTTGACATGACGATTTCTCAACGAGAAGTGCTACTTGAGCAACAGAATGGCAGAAAGTAAAGTAAAGTACAGTTACTCGATTCGACTTTTCATGGAATACTTATTTTTAGAGTAAATTTCATACATGCATCTGTCAGTAAACTGGCATTATTCCTCGCAATTCTCTCCGAGAGGGGGACTACTAGTCATAGTAGTAGTCGTGTGGTAGTAGTACCATACACTTGATAAAAATGTCGAGAGAAGGGAACTTGGCCTACCACTACAAACCAGCCTAATAAATACGTACTCGCGAGCTAAGCAGAGAAATCGCTGCTAAAAAAACTTCGTGTGTGGGAACGTACACACTTACTAAGCAGCAGATGCAGAAAAAGCAAACGTCATGCAGGCTAGAAGGAAACTTCCCTTTTCAGGTTCGCCAACAAGAGGAGCATTTTACTTATTTTGTTGTTTTCCATTTTCCCACTCAACTTTTCTACATGCTTTCGCACTGTCGGCTGCTGTTTCTTTTTGGTGCTGCAGCCATTTTTACACACATGAGCGGATTCACAGACACACATACACAAACCCATACTAATACTTTCCCTTTTTTGTTTAATAAGTTAAAACGATACATGCATAACGTGTGGATATAAAAACTTCATGGAAGCATGTAAATAACATGTATAAGCAAATGGTAGGGAAACTGAAATGATTAGTTGCAAGTATTTTTACGTGTAGTTGTAACCGCCGCCATCATCATCATCAAATATACGGCTGAAATATCTGCTATGCAACAACAATAGGCAAGAAATATGTCTAGAAGAAGACGTAGTAATGACATTATGCACAATGTATTCTATATTTTTGCATGTTATATTTATACTTCCTTTTTCGCAGCAGCAGTTGCGGTATGCATGTACATTCATCCAATACAAGAGGATCACAGCACAATGCAACGTAACCACATGACTTGTGATTTCAAGAACTTTTCAGTTCCAGGCAAATTTATACAACCTCTTTTTCTCTCCCAGCTCTTTATTTTCTACTTCCTATCCCTATCTACAGACGAGTCTACAATGAGAAATGAAACATATTCAAAATTTCTAAAGGTTAGCCGCTTCGTTGAACTGGAGAAATAATTTGATATATATGGGATATGTGTGTTTGAGTGTAGTTATGTAGGTGGGTTGCTCTAAACCTTTAATAAAACTTTTGCTTACGATGCATACTTCCCATCATCACAACGTCATTTATCATGAGCACAGCAGGAGAAGCAAGTTTCCATCAACGCTAACTTTCGAACCATTGCTGTCGAGAGGGAATAACCGATCTTTTTAGATAAGGTATAGAAATAGAAATGGCAGTCGCACTCGCAAAACACACGCACTCCATCACAGTAAGAAAAAGTAAGTGCTTCTTCACAATACTGCCTTTTTACCTGAACTAGTAATACTCCGATTCACGTTCATTTGTAAATAGGTCTTAATATTTACATTTAAATATTTGATTGTTTTGTGCTGTGCATTTTTTCTACTCCGGGATCAGCTTCGGCGAAGAAAAAATGAGCCCAAGCAGAAAAGTATGATAACGTGAATTATTCAGATTCTTGCAAACATATTAAAATAGCTTTCCTTACGAGAGGGAAACCACACATGCAGAATGCAGATACCGACACATTTCAGAGAGTGCTTTTTGTGCCGCTGCTACTCTATAAGTATAGCTTTCATTGATATACGAGTAGAACACAAATATATCTCTAGCAAGAGAAGTTTGATGCGCCGCATTTCAAATGGACTTGGTAGTTGGTATGCACGTCTTCAGTTGCGAGAGAGCAATTACAACCGGGAGACAATGTAAAACAGTGCCAATAAACGTAGCAGTAAGCAAGTCGACTACAATTTCGACATGTCTGTCTCTAGGTAGAAAATACTACTTTGTCAAAAGATCAGCAGTAATACAAGCTGTAAGTAGACGTATATATAATACATGTGTTATTATTTTGCAATTTGATGGCACCGTATAATCCCGTGAAGCACATCTGTGTTTGATCAACAAGACAGACACAACACAATTGAACATTTTTCATGGATAAATTCCAGCAAGAATTGAGAATGACAAAATAACAGGAGCAGCATCAGTACATGACAGTACATGGCATGCCGCCACTGTGTGTTTTACTCAACTTTCAGAGGGCCAGGGGCAGTTGTCGTATGTGTGTGTGAGCAGCAATGACAGAACGCTACATGAATTAGAAAGTGGAAGGAGAGAAGAAACACAAATTCGTATTTTCTACAAATTCTATAGGTACATAGAAATATAACTACTTCAGCATTATCATTATTATTATTATTGAATATTTAGGTATATACTTGCGTCTCAGAGATTACACGACAGGGTCGTGAGCTTACTCTCCTATAATATGTGACGTAGTGAAGTTGTATTGTGTCCAAATATTTTATGCAAAAAAATAATATGCATGGCCAGACCATGTCATGTTGTTGCATTTGGATAGTACTGTATGGTGATTTTAGAGTTTAAAAAAACATTCTGAGAAATTGTTCAATTTGCTGCCCAAAAAATGTATGCCAGCTAATAATGAAAGAGAATGGGAAGCTCTCGGACCAGGGGCTTCAGTGTGCCACTTTTCCTACCTATATGTTTATAATTTTATAAGGCCTTATTTCATATTTTTCTATGCAGACCATTGTGCTGTCAGAAATAATGCTTCATGATACACTAAGAAAACGAAAGCACGTAAAAGTAGTACCAGATTTTTTGTGTGTTTGGCGCAAACTGAAGCAAATTATTGAAGAAATGTAGGGGGAAAGACAAGGGGAAAGATCAAGGTAATAGCGGCAAGCAATGTGCATGTATGGAAGGACAACGACGACAATAATCTGAGGGCACAAGATGGTCCTTCGTTCTGTACGATTATTCCATCCATATATAATGTACATTGGTATGCTGTGTAGTTTCCTGGATGATGCAGTCGGATTCAATGATTTTTTCATGGAATATGACAAAAGGTCTTTTTCTACATTCTCTTCCTTGCGCTTTCCATAAAGCCGGCGTAGGTGGTTTAAACTGCGTATATACATTTTATTATAGCAAATAAATAATAATAATATATATACTACCAACTAATATTCACGGTAGTAAACTACATGTTTCACGGAGCGAGGAAAAGAGCACGTAAGATATACGACGATGACTTGTAGTATTTTGCTCGGTAAAAAATAGAAAGAAATGTGTGTGGAGTAGATTTCAAACGTATTTTGCTGGATGGGAACATACTTTTTTCTCGAGCAGGTCCTTCCAAAGAAGAGCAGTGAAATAAAACACTGCACTGG